>AYEL01090763.1:0-51024 GCA_000484575.1 Olivierus martensii
TATTCAGAAAATAATTAAACCAAAAATATTAAATGGATTTTACGACAAACTAATTAATTCAGTACGATTAAAATTATATTTATAGAAGTTTATTAAAGTTATCATCAATATCATCATATATATTAATAATCAAACATGGCTGGCTAGCGAGCTGGATGTCGCTTTTTCGATCGAACCATTGTACCGATTTCTATAAATAGGATATCGTTAGAAAGATCTAATTTTTGGATGTCTGCGACAGCCAAAATTATTTATTGTTATTATTAATTTAAAAATTAAAGAATAAAAATTAAATTGAAATTATAGTTCTCCTAAAAAAGACAAAATCCGCACTCCGCAGGTAGCGCTATAACTTAATAATGGTCGCCATATGATGATTCAGTGTATTATACGAGTTCGAGGAGTTTTTTGAGTGATACTCGAAAGTTATAAGATTAAATCAGAAGATTTCCTCTCATTTTTATGAGCGGGTAATGTCTAGTCGTTAATATTTTTATATGCTAATTATCGAATATACTAATTCAATTAAATAAGAAATTTGAAAAGAAAGAAGAATTTTTTATTCAGAATTAAACAATACAGTTAATATTTAAACCTCGTATAAATGGTAGGCGTATATTCATCTTTAAATCATCAGATATCATGAGATTATTAATTAGCGTGATATTTGATGATGACAAATAAATGATGATGATAGTAACATGTTTTATTAGTGCTAGTTACGAAGCAGAGAATTAGGACAGGATCATGGCACTACAACTACGGAGGCAATGTCCTACATAGAAAAAATTCGAACTGAAACATATACACGTAGCGTATATACAATATTACAATTGTTTGGTTATTTAAACTGTACTTTATATTGGTAATAAAAATATTTAATCAATATATTTTGTGATTCTGGTTCATAATGTTTTATTCTTATACTTTTAATAATTCTTAATTAATAAAGATATATGACATTATGCTTGATATAAAGATTTATTCTTCTAATATTTATGACAAATCACTCATAGCCACAGGAATTATTATGATGATGATAAAATCTAATTAGAAAATTTATAAAACATGTCTGTCAGTTTTAGTATTTTATCTTCTTATTCAGTTTATATTTAATGCAAGTACTTTATAACTAATCTTTTTCCATTTCAATACTATATATGAAATTATAGTAAATACTACTCTACATTACTCTGTATAACATGGATTTCTATATCGCGACGAAAAAATTGCGATAGTGCTCATATAACGCGGCTATACTCACATTAACTACGTGCTCGTATAATACAGATTTATATAATGCGGAATGTATTCCGTGTTATATGGGGGTCAACTGTATATAAACACGATTTTACAATTATTTAAATATTTTTTTTTAGATTAAATAAATTGAATACTTATTTAAAATTAAAAATATATTTAATAAATACAATATTGTATTATTTTAAATAAACAAATTAGAATTTTTTATTTAATAAAATATGTTTTGATTATAAATTGCAAAAAAAAGCTCTTACCTGTCACAATACTATAGTAATTCGGATAATATTTTGATTATAAATTGCAAAAAAAGCTCTTACCTGTCACAATACTATAGTAATTCGGATAAGAATTGGAAGGAAAAACAGGTGTGACATATTCCGCTTTAACACCAAATTTAGCCATTTTCGCAAAACCTTTCAGATCCGGTTCATTTACGTAATCCCATCGGCATCCATCGATGAGAAACAAAATAACTTTTGAGGATTTTTCTTCATCTGCCTTAACCAAAACACACGTTACAACAAGTATAAGTAACCGCCACATTTTCTGTGCACTTTTATCTTCTGTGCGAAAACACTCGCACAATTTTCTGTGCGAAAATTGAATTTTCTATTGACCAATATATTCTTGGGATTCTAATCAAGGTCATATTTCGCAATATGATGAAAGGGGAAACTTAATACCGACTTGTTTGTCTCGACTGAAACCTGTATATACAAAAGAAAACAACTTCGCCTTTTTTAAGAATTAAATATATATTAAGAATTTTTTACTTGAGTTTAGTAAGAAATGTTTACAGTTTTGTCTTTATCAATTTCACTAAATGCCTAATATAGGCCCTACATTTTAGCTAATCGTATGAAGACAAATATACTGCATTAAGATAAGAAGTAGAAAATGTTTATAACTTCAAGAGAGGTTGATTTGCAGACTATACAAAGATATTTTCTGATATATAAATAACTTAAAAAATGATATTTCTGCCACATTAGCTTATTCTTTAGTTTTATTATTTTGAGAAAGTTTTGCTCAAATATTAAATACATAATAGCTTATAAATTGAACGACGTTATTTATTTCGTTATAGTAAAGTTTATCTTACTAAATTGTTTTTAAATTATGTCTAAATAAATGTATTCATGAAGTGATTGTTATTCACGAAGGAGAATTCACATTTAAATTTTTATAAACAATAATCAATAGATAACGAGTTAGTAAAGATTAACAAATAGGCTACGTGGTCATTTTCATTTGACTTTTATATCTTTTCAGGCTCAGACTCAGACTCAGAATTATATATTGCACAAAATATACATTATAATTTAACAAAATTCAAAATAAAATAATGTAAAATAAGAAAATTACAAAATCAAATCGTATATACAAATAAATTGAAGCAAGGGAAAAACCATTTGCAACAGTGCCATTTCTCATGTTTTCCCTGGACTCACAAATACAAACAAAAGAAACAATACATCAAAAAAATGATGATTATATATTAAATTGACAAATACTACTAATTAATACAACAGATAACTTATCCAATAGCAATAACAGAAAAAAAAATTATCATCTCAACAGATCTTAATAATTAACATATTTAATAATTAATACAACCTAAATGTATTAAATAAAAACATACCAAAATAAGAAAGAAGACAAAAGATCGTTGAAAAAACTACACTCAATTAGCAAAACTAAGTAATACAATGGATAACTTATCCAATAGCAATAACAGAAAAAAAAAAATTATCATCTCAACAGACCTTAATAATTAACACAACCTAAATGTATTATTATCAATACTTTCTCTAATTCAAACTTCTTTCTCCTTCTAAATGCATTAAATCAAAATATACCAAAATAAGAAAGAAGACAAAAGATCGTTAAAGAAACTACACTCAATTAGCAAAATAACACATCAAAAGGATTAAATAAACAGATATTCCAATTTATAGATAGATTTTCATAATAAATTCAATTTAGTATAAGATTTAATTTCCTTTATTTCTAATTTTAGTATGTTCCATAACTTAATTGATCTATAAATTATAGATTTTTGTCCAATCAAGAGGATATTTAGGGATATTTTTATCATAATTTTTTTTAGTTGAAGATATAGTTTTATTATGTAATTGATATAAATAATTAAAAACTTCTAACCTTAGATTGGTGAAATTATTTTTATAATAAAACTTTATTAGATTTTTTATATATAATAATTCTATTGTATTAAACTTTTTAAAAATACAAGCACTAATTGCAGTTAAGATCTATAGATATCTTATAAAATATTAATTTGTAACTAACCAAACAAACACAGCCAAACTTTGAGTGATATTAATTTGTATTAATATTTTATAAGATTGTATTATAAAGTATTAATTTTTTCAGATTCATACATGTCTAACACTATCTCTAAAATTAATATTATACAAATTCTAATAAAAGTGTTTTGCAGAATAATTAGTTTTCTAAAATTAAAGGAGATTGTAGATCCCCATACGATAATACCATATTGCAGCTTTGACTGAATGCAAGCTACATAGTGTTTCTTTAAAGTGATCTGACGGACCCACGGCTTTATTCTTCTTAAAGCACCCAGAATTCACGCATCTTTTTCTTTATAAAGTTTACGTGATCCTTCCAATTTAATTTATCATCGAAATAAATGCCAAGATATCTTATAATTAAGGTATGGCGAATTACTTGATTATTTAAAAAGTTATATTTAATATATTCTCTGGAATTATCTTGTTTTTATTTTTAAAAAGGATATAACCAGATTTCGTATAATTAATTAATAATTTATTAGTCAAAAAGTATAATTCGAGAATTTTCAAACTTTCCCAAATGATACTATTTAATATTATAACATCACTATGAATATAGATGATGATAATATCGTCAGCACATACAATAATATTAGGGGAATTTATAATTAAAAATAAATCATTTATGTATAAATTAAACAAGATTGGTCCCAGAACTGTACCTTGAGGGATTCCCTTATTAATCATTATAGGAATAATGAAAATTATTCCTATAATGAAAATTTATTTATTTTTATAGCATAGCATCTATACTGTAAACAGGATGCAATCCAATTAAGTGCTTTATATCTTATACCCCAGGCCTATAATTTAATTAATAAAATCTTTATATCGAGAGTCGAAAGTGCTAGATAAATCTAAAGCCAAAGAGACCACTAAGTTGGATTTATCTAAGTTATTAGTTAATAAAATATGATAATGTGCAATAGCATCAATAGAAGAAGAATTTTTTTTTTAAAGCGTACTGTTATCGATGTATGATCTGATATTTATCAATATAGTTCATTAAACGAGAATAATAAACTTTTTCAAATATTTTAATTATAGAAGGAACAATAATTATAGGTCAATAGAACAATAAATATTAATAGTTCTGTATGTTGCAATGACAACCACTTTTATAAATTGGAATTACAGTATTTATATTAAAACACTTTGGAAAAGAGCCAAATTCAAAACTCAAATTAATAAGAAATACCAAAGGACGAATAATAGAATCCTTAATGATTTTTAAGATATCAGAAGAAATATTATCGAATCCAGGGGTTAAACAATATTATAATGTTGCTAAGTTGTTCATCTCACTATAATCAGTATCATATAAAAAGATAGAGTTAGACATAGAAAATTGAGTGAAATCAGATAAGTAAGAATGATGAGAAATTCTATGATCAGGGCAAAATCCTCCTAGAAAATCATAATATCGAGCAAAGCAGTTAGCTATATCTTAACAGTAAATATCGTGTCATCAAATATAATTTTTTATTGTATTTTTTTATTTGGTTTTTCTTACCTTATAAGGTAATTTATTATTATTTTTCCAGAATGACTTAACATCAGTAGTATCTTTAAAGATATTATTATAATACAATATTTCGTCCTGATGAATATTATAATGAATTTCATTAGTTAATTGTTTTAACTTTAATTTAAGAATTAATTACCTGGGATCAGTTACAGTTAATTCTTTATATTTTAAAAATATTTTCTTTTTTAAATTAATTAGTTTACATGTATTACAAAATACACCTAGCCCTCGATTTGCATGGCACTCAATTTACACGATTTTTAAATAAAAATGAAAAAAATTTTTTGGGTTTTATTTTGATTGTTTTGCATTATGCCATTTATAAATTAAAAGAGCATCATATTGTCACGTTTTGTGGGTTTACGAATTCGTAGAGATTAATAAAGAGTGAATACAGCTATATTTCATATTGTCCAATTTATTCATGCAAAACAAAATAATCTTGTTTCACTATAACTAAATTCAATACAAAATCCAATAATTATCTCATACAACACTAATCTATGTCTTTAATTCAGAACTCACAGTTCTTAGTCCACTTTCACTTTCACAATTTATCGCTTACTATTAACTTTTACTGTTCAGGTCTTGCAGTTAAACTAAACTCAACTCACGCATGCAGCTCACTTATTTATGTTTGAATTCTTTTATTGTTTTTATTTGTACGGAATATTGTTAATTTTTTTTTGTACTGTATTCGATGTTAATTAATGTTTGTTTTCATTTTCAAAAATAAATTGAAAAAGTATAAGTATTAAATTGTCTCTAAAAATTAATTAACCAATCCCCTTTTTTTCCTTTAATCCTTATCTCATTTTACACGGTTATAAAGAACGTATCCTCAACTTTTCATTATCTTCTTTATATCGATTTACACGGTTTACAGTTTAATTGAACATATCCTTCTATTTTGTATGAATTCTGCGTCTCGTTTTACATGGTTTCGGTTTGCACGATTTTTCCAGGAACGTATCTACCATGTAAATCGAGGGCTGAGTGTAATATATAAGAGAGAAATCACTTTCTATCTGAACGTGTTTTTTTTAGCAGCATTATTAACAGGCAAATATTTATTTATAAATATTTGCACAATAGTATAAAAGTAATCCATTGCTTGGTCTAAATTTTTTATTTTATATAAAAAAATCCCAACTGAAAGAAGACCACAAAGCATTGTTCAGTTTAAGAAGAGCAACAATGTCCTTAGTGTTTCTATAACAATAATAATCATTCCCCATAGGAATTCTTCCAAAAGGAAGGAAGACAACCAATGGGAGATCATCAGATATTAAATTAATTAATTATTTCAAATTTAGAACCATCCACAGATGTTAGAGCAAAATCCAACAAGGGCGGAGGCCCATAACCATAATGCGACGGGTGACTGAAATTAGCAAGTATAGTTAAGTTGTTCATTTTAATAAAATCATAAAAATCTTGTCTTAGTCATGTATCATCCATAAGATTTATATTGAAATCACCAGTAATTAAAATCTTCAATTTATTAAAAGAACTATAATCGAGAATAATCTCAATGACTGATACCAGATCATTTAAATTAATTTTGGGACATTTATATAAAGTAGAGATTAAATATTTGCTATTGCGAATAATTAATAAATCTACATATATATTCGAGAAAGTAAGAGAATTGATTAAATCAACTATTAAATTATTATTCACATAAGTTACAATTCCTCCATGTTGCAAAGGCTCACGTTCTATTTTATAAATTACAAAATTCTCAAATTGACAAGGAGGATTATTATAATTAGTTCATGTCTCTACAAATGACATAATATCTAACACAGTAATATCAACTAAAACAATCAATTAAATCATTAATTAAACTTATTTTGTTATTTAAGCTTTGGATATTAAGACACAATAAATATAAACCTCAAAAATTATAATTCACTATGAATTCATCAGAATATAGATAAGACATTAAGATAATTTACATAAGTCTTTTTCACTAGTAATTTTTATTAATGGACTATTATCGTTGTATCCTTATAAATATTTGGCCGTTTTTAATCAAAGTAAATTTTAACTTCTTACTCGATTTAATTGTCTTAGCTGATAATAAATTGATCTATAATATGGTGTTAAATACTCATTCATATAAATTCTATGTCGTTCACCAACTATTCCAGAAGTATCAGTATATAAATTATATTTATTTGTTTTTAACTTAAATAATAATTTCTGTTGAACAGTAGAGTTAGTAAGCTTGACATAAATTACTGGCAAATGATTTTGATTCTGTACGACTTTTTATTCGATAAGCTGCCAGCAAACCATTCATATCAAAATTTTCTTCTAAATTCAAGATAATTTTTCCAACAATCTCTATTGTATTTTCATTTAAAAGCTGAGGAACACCATGCAATTCAATAATATTATTAGATTCTCTTTGTTCTAGTTGTCTAATATAGTTAGTTAAGTCCTTAAGTTGTTTTTTATACACATTATATTCTTCCTTAATTGACCCGAAATCTTTTCTTAAAACTTCAATATCTGCATTGAAATTTATAATTTTACTAGCTGTAATACCCGGCATTGCCGAGTTTTGTTTATAAATCATATATTAAACAAATAGCGTTGATCTTCCATCTTTGATTGTTATAAAGTAATTTACGCCAATTACAATATATAAAATCAATTTCTAATAATCAATACATATCTTTTAAGGTATTTACGCAAAAAAGTTTACAAACAAAAGTTGTTTCTTAAAAATCCATTCAGCTGTTCTTGCGTTATAAGCAAACATACGCTCTCAGGCATTTCAGATTTATAATGTATATAGATATAGATTCTATGTATTATTTTATAGATTATTTTCATTTTGAGATATAAAATAAAAACCTGGAATAAAATTGAAAAGCATTGAAAAGCCAAATGCCATAAAGCAAGGTATATCTGTAATTATAGTTTCACATAATGGCAATTAAAACATTAAAAATTTATATAATCCAAAAATATATATTTTAGACCTGTAGAATGTTAATTTTAAATAATACAAAGTATAAACCTGGATAAGATATTTTCAAAATTTTTAAATAATAATAATAAATAAATAAAATTTAATGGAAATGTGAAAAATTAAATTTTAGTTTTAATAACAGCAGAACTACAAAATAAAAAAAAACATACCTGACTTGGGTGCTTAGTAAATGCTAGTATAGTATTCAAATAAATACGAAATGTGGCAGGAGCTTTAATCTCTGAATCTAAAGTCTAAAAGAAATTTAAATATCAGTTATAAATATTTGTATTTTAATATGAAATTATTGCATAAAAAAAAAAAAAAAAAAATAAATAATAAAATAAATAAATATTATATTAATAATTTTTATATAATTATAAAAATTATTTATTTAAATATAATATTTATACTTATAGAAGAAAAAACAACTTGCTTATAATATACCACTTAAGATACTAGTTCAGAGTCAATACAGCACCATCAGCAAGTATTAAAGCATTTTATTACTGCAAAACGTTTTCGGACCCGTCACCAGTCCCTCATCTGTACAACATTTCTTTTAGATAACAGTCTAACTTTTCTATATATGAAAATTTATATACAGGGTCGTGCAGGTAAATCCAGACAAATTTAACGCACGAATTTTCGCTATTTCTGAGTAAAAATTTAGTTTTACCTTTAATTCTCCTGTTGAAACTTTAAAAGCAAGTTCTGTTACACATCCAGCAGCCATTCTTGCTGCACTTGCTGTATGAAGTTCATTCCATGTTGTATCAGAATCCACTCCAATACCTCCACATGGTAGCATAACAAAATTCTTAATGGGCAGATCAGCTATTGATAAAAATGAAATACATAATGAATAATATAAAACTTATATCCTTAAAAATAATGTTATGTTAAAGAAGTTTAAGTGGATGTAACTTTTTCAAATTGAATAAGATATAATAGTTTCATAAAGTAATCATTCCCAATTTATATTGTCTCATTTCACATCATTCCACAATAATGCTTTTCCAGACCTAATATATTAAACCAAGCACACACATTTATTTATTTTGTTCTTATATTATCCATAAATTAGTGGATAATATAAGAAATAGTGAGAAGTTACCAATTCATATATAAACAAGTTGTCTTTTTGCTCCAATTATTATTTGTATATAGTTCAATTCAAGAATCAAGACATTTAAGGTTTATTATATTACATACTCTATTCTTTTACCAGTTTGTCCTCCTCCATTGCTAAATATAAAGTCTGGCAATAAAAGACTTTGAATGTAACAATGAAAGACTTTTAAAAAATGGCCTTATGATTCTGACTTTAATGCACTAGATGAAGTAAGAATCATAGGAGACTTATAGGTTAAAATTGTTGAGAAAATAACAAGTTTCTTAAAGAAATTTTTTCCTTTTTTTCTTCCCATAGGTTAAGGATTCAAAAGATACTTCAGATGGATATACTACTGGTCTACACAGCAAAAGTAGTTGTTACTATGGCAATAAAATATTGTATTGTTGAATATTGGAATACAACTTTCTATTAAGTTGTGAAGTATAGTAGACAGTTGATAGTATTATGTTAAGTTCAGTTTTATGTTTCTTCTTCCTTAAATTATTATTTGTTTAAGATATAAAAATTCTTGTAAATACACAATAAATGAATCTTTTTCCTTAGTCAAAATTTATTATCTGGAATCACTTATTTCATCCTTGTGTTTATTAGAAAAACTGTCACATCTTCATGTCATTTTAATTAATGTCACTGGTCTTATAATCAATTATGATGTGATGACTAACTTTAATCAAACTTTGAAACAATTTCTTTAAGATATATTTATGATCAGAAATAATAAAATTTCAATACTTAAATTTTAGAATTTCATATTTTAAATTTTGTAATATGATGGTTTAGATTTATACAAAAATAAATATTACTATAATTGCAACATTTATCAATAAATAATAATAATTTCACTGTTTAATTTTATTTTTGCTTCATTTAAAGAAGTATCATATATGAAAAATAATAAATATACTACTATAGTAAATTAGAATTAGCATATATCAAGGAAATTGAGGAATTTTGAAAAATTGTACATTCTGAAGTGAAGAAGTAATCTTAAAAATGGATCAATAATTTTTTTAGTGAGAAATATTTGTAATGCAATCAATATAATATGGCATGGTATTTGGCATGAATCATTATATCATAGTCTTATCAAAAATAAGAGCAGGATATCCTAATAATATTAGGGAGCTAAAAGTAAGGAGCAGAATTCATTGGCATCTATATGAGTCAAACATGGCTGGCCGGAATCCCTTTTCCGGATGAACCACTGTACCGATTTCTATAAATAGGGTATCGTTAGAAAGATCTAATTTTCAGATGTCTGCGACAACAGATCTTTTTTTTATTTGGCCATTTTTTAGGGTCCTAGGGACCCAATTGTTATGTACCGATTTCTATAAATAGGGTATCGTTAGAAAGGTCTGCACTGTACTGATTTCTATAAATAGGGTATCGTTAGAAAGGTCTAATTTTCGAATTCTATAAATAGGATATCGTTAGAAAGGTATAATTTTCGGATGTCTGCGACAACAGATTGTTTTTTATTTGGCCATTTTTTAAGGTCCTAGGGGCCGAATTTTTATTTTATGACAAAAAATATCAATAGATGGCGCTAAGTATCTATTTCTTCAATTTTACCTCCATAAAAATCCAATGCTTTACTTAACTCCAAATAAGATAATTTTATTCCTCTTATTTCTTCTTTTATACTAGTCAGTTCAGTAAATATTTTATCAAGTCTTAAATTTAAGTCATTTAACTGTGACATCGGAGTGTCTATTGTAGGTGATAAAAGTTTGGGTTACCGAAGTTATAAGAGAGTTATCATGTTGATTAGAGATATCATAATTTATATCTTTTTCAGTAGCAATGGTACCTGAACTATTATCAGTTAATGGTTTCGATTTATTTGATAAAGTATTACCTTTACATGGTAAACATTTCAAATCTTCTTTTTCTTGTTAAGTTTATAAAAATTACAACAAGTAAAATTTGCACAATCAAAATGGTATCATACACCACAAATCTTGCATTTAATGGAGTCAGGTGGTTGAGATATTTTTAATTCACAACACATACATTTATCTGCCATTACCTAACAGCGCCATCTCGATATCTTTAATTAGAGCAGCATAAAGAATTTTTACAACTGTTTATATATGAGATGAGATCATTTTTGCATATATTAATATTTTTTGATATAAATTAAAAAATTTAAAAAAGTACTGCTAAAAATTGTATAAATGATATAAGAACAAATTAATAAATATGAAACATTAACAAAACATCAATATTTCATTGAATTTATGTAATCTTTTAATAATTATATGATGTAACTTCATTTGACAAGTTATGTAATTCTTGATGTTTTTTATAAATAATTTCTGCAAATTTTGGCTGAATTTCTTCATTTTCATGGCTTGTTTTGTTTTGTTCTAAAAATATCAACTATTTCATTGAATGATTAAGATTTCATTTAAAAAAAAAAATTCCAAAAAATGCTTACATTGTTAGAAAGAGGATGAAATGCATCATAAATTACTAATAAAACAGTCTTCAGCACTTATTTAAGCGAAAAAATTACAGTTTAATAACTATTAAAGATCTTACGGCTTAATAAAGCCATCATCATCATCTTTTGGCTTAATAAAGCCATCTGATGATTGCTTTATTAAGCCGAAAGATCTTTAATAGTTATTTAAGCGAAAAAATTACAGTTTAATAAGTGCTGAAGACTGTTTTATTAGTAGTTCTACTAAGAAGCGAATGCATCATAAATTTTGAAAATTTCAAAAAATTGACAAAAATTAAGTGAGATTTCAATTTTAATTTTTGTATTTTTTTGCACATTAATTAGGTTTCCTATCTGTAAATTATTAGCAGTGAAAGGGTTAACCTTGACAATTCATAAATAGTAGAGATTTCTGTCTGAAAGACAGTGGCAAACTATCCAAAGGATTAATACTAAGGTATTCTTGTTCACTCACAGAGAACACTACACCCTAAAGCAGTAGAAATTTTGAAATAGTCCATACATCAGACCAGTCCACTATCTTCAACCTGGGAAAAAACAACGGTAAAAAGTTTGAATAAACTGAACAGACTCAGTGGTAATGAAGACCTTAATGGGTATAAATATACCCATTAAGGTCTTGATTACCACTGTGAAGATGATCCCTCAAATCAAAGTAGATTTAGGAAAGTGTATTCAGAGTTCTTTAATGAATCCTTGCAAATACTAATCAATCTGCCATCTGGAAATTTGATATAACTAACCTTATGATAATTCTCTTTAGACATTATTTTCACTAGTATGGACATGTCATGTATTTCTTCAATTCTCTGACAATACCATTTTCAGAAAGACCTTTTTGCTTTCCTAATTGCTTTATTATAACAAGTTAGAGATATATGTCTTTTTTGCCTGTTTAGTTATTACAACACTAACTTTGAACTGGTGATAGGATCACAACACACAATTGTGTGATATGTAGCCAATTCAGATTCACATTTTTAAAGTTTTAATTTCAGTGTCCTATCCATTTCCAACAAAATTCTTTTAGTTACTACATGTCCACTCTCTCAACACATTGATGCCCAGTTTATGTTTCCACTACACTATTCTGGACTATATTTATACAGCTGCCAAAATTTTCTAAATTTATTAAATTGTGATTACTCACTTGTTATTGGTTTAATTTTGATGAAATTTTATTAATATCTCTTCAATTTCTCGATAATCTTATTTAATTTTCAAATCAAATAAAAAAAAAAAAAAAATTACCAAAAATTTGCTTCTTTAAATTTTTTTTGTTTTCTTTATAGATTTCATTAATATTGTTATCTACTTTTATATCATTAGATAGAATACATTTGATTTTATGATTTTATAGTTGGTTATTGAAATATTTCTCTATTAGTTTTCAAGTTATAATAATTTAATGTTCATTTGTTTTGAAAAATGTTTCTTATATTTTTTGTTAATTTTATAGCTTAAATTGAACTAAATGTATAAATATCAAGTTTATTGACTATTATATTGTGTTTCTTTTTAGTTTCAATTAAATTTTTATTTCTAGGTGGAACAAAAAATATAATTAGAACAATAAATTTGCAATTAAAATTATTTTTTTCACATTATTATTATATTATTCTAAAGATATGTTATTAATTTATATATTTATCCTTTTTTTATATTCTTTAATAAAAATGATCATCAGTTCAAAAATGATCCATTGGGAGGACATTTAAATTACTTTGTTATTTATACTGCAGTAGTTTTAATGCCTTTCTATAGATATTAGATTCCAATAGATGTAATAAAACTAAAAGTATATATAAAATTAATATACAGTGGATTCCGCTTAATTGGGAAACATTAAGACTAATCCATTTTGGCCCAATTAAATGGCTGCCCCAATTAAACAAACTAATAATAAATTCTAAAATAAAATATGAATACGTAGATACCGTATTTACTCGAATATAAGCTGATACATGTATAAGCCGACCCCCCCAACTTCAGAGTTTGAAAATCGGTAAAAATGCATAACCCGTGTACAAGCCTACCCCCAGACTTTAGTACTTAAAATTCGATAAATTACATGATCTTTGATTTTTAGTTACCAATATATTAATGCTATTTGCCGAAATAAATATTTTATTGAAACTTTAACTATATACATATAAAATAAATTATTATAATATAGACACCAATATATCAATTTAAAATGTAAAATTTTACTTTGCCCAAAGCGATTGAGTGCGTCGCACCGCCAACTCCAATCTACATTTGTATAAGTGCATCAGATAGGTGATGCCACACTGCCTGATGCACTGCGATGCAGAAATTCTCAACAATAATTCAGCTAAAGTGATCCAATGCAGCGCACCTACATAAGATTTTTGGATTATTGTCAAGAATTTCTGCGTTGCGGTGCATCAGGCAGCACAGCATCACCTATTTGATGCACTTATATAAATGCAAGTTGGATTCGGCGGTACGACGCGCTCGATCGCAACAGGTAATGTAAAATTTTACTCCAAAGCTAGATTGATGTCGGTGTATGACATTATCATTAGGATCACATAGCTTCAGAAAAATATCAAGTTAACAAATAGTAATAAATAATTTACATAAAATATTTTCTTTTTATTGTTGTTATTGAATAACTGGTTTTCTTTTCTAAAAAAAGTTATATTATCACAATAAAATTTCCATTAGAATACGTCTACATCACATTGCTCCCAAGAGACTGTTCAAAGTTTCGTTTTCCCTATAATTGAGTTGATGTCATATTCAGCTCTCGGACCGAGTGTGCTCTGATCGTGTCAACCTAGCTTAAGATAAAGTACTATGTAGCGGGATGAAATAATGCTTCCACTGCTGCCTATCCCTGCGGATTGGGGAGGACAGAGATCGACGAGTTCCACAATCCGGCTATATCCAATATTTATTATGGACAGGGATCGTCCATGATAAATATTTTTAAGGAGTGGAATCCGAAATTCTAATCCAGGTCCTGCATAGTTGAAAGCCAAACCGTTTCCAAGCGGTCAATCCGGCTGACCAATATTATATATTATCATCAAGGCTATCACATATCTGTGTGGCTGGGTATTTTATTTTTGACAACAAATGATGCCACTTTCCATTTTGTAAAGTGTCGGGGCGAAACAAAGTCTCCCACAGGCTGCCCACCTCTGCGGAGGCGTAAGTCAGATTGTAGAAAATGGGGATCGACGGGCCTGGCCCAGATTCCATGACAAAAACATTTTCAAGGGACCCGAGACTCTAATTCGGCTACTCCAAAATGAAAAGCTGGAGCGATTCCATGCAGCCAATTTGGGCGACTATGGCTGGGTATTTTTTTATTTTTGCATATTTTACGCCCCCTTTCCAATCAGGGAGATTACTAAGGGGGCGGGGCTAGTTCCAACCACGGGCTGCACCCACACCCATGGAGGGAGGCCGGATGGTGAAGGACAGGGATCGCCGGGCCGGGCCCAGCACCCCGAAAAAAATCCGGGACGCGAACCCGGGTCCTCCAGCGTGGTACCCAAACGCGTTACCACTCGGCCATCCGGCCTCCTGGCTGGGTATTTTCCTATGTAATTTAATGCTGATTTTCACTCGGTGGATATTAAATGGTGGGAAATTTCGATGCCATCATAAGCTGATCACAACCCAGATAAGATCAGTCGGCTGGATAGGCAGCGTGGAAACTTTGGCTTTCCACTCTGGAGGACCCGGTTCGAGTCTCGGGTCCCATGCCCATCCCTTGAAAATATTTATCATGGGATCCGGGTTCGGCCCGTCGATCCCCGTCTTCCACAATTCGGCTGACCCCTCGGCAGGGGTGAGCAGCCGTCGATCCCCGTCCTCCACAATCTGGATGACCCCTCGGCAGGGGTGGGCAGCCTGTGGAAGGGCTTGTTTCGCCTCGTCACAGTATTCCTAGAGAATGGAATGTGGCATCATCTGTTGACAAAAAAAGCAGTCGTTTATCATCTTGAAGGACTCAGGTTCAATTCCGAATCACACACCTCTAATTTTTCAGGAGAGATCTAGGCCCGACCCATTGAATCTTTAAACCTCATCCTTCCATTTGACGCCATTATAAGTGTTGGTCAGCCTGAAATAGGGTCTAAAAGTGGCGCGTCGGCCGGATGGCCGCGTGGTAAAGCTTTGGCTTACTACCCTGGAGGATCCGGGTTCAAATCCGGGTCTCACACCTCCAGTTTTTCAGGAGGGGTCCGGGCCCGGCCCGTTGAACCCCATCCTTCAACCATCCGGTTGACCCTATCACGGGTGTTGGCCAGCCTGTGATGGGCTCTACAAGTGGCCGCCGTCAGATACAGTATATCCCATGAGGATACGGCGGCGTAATCTAATTAACCTAACCTAACCTAAAAGTGGCGCTGTCAAATATATCTCTTATGTGATACTGAGATGTAATTCAAACTAACCTAATTTATCCACGGTGTTAGTCGGATGAATGTAGAATGTAGTTCTTCAATACTACGGATTTGCCACGAATTCAATACCCAGATCCTACACCTTCAGAGATTTTCAGGAGGTATCCGGACTAGATCGTTGAATCCATATCCTCCACTTGACGGTTCCCCTCAGCAAGAATGAGGACGATTTATAGTGGATATTAGAATGCCCCGCAACTTAAGGCCGGTTCCCACTAGCCGCTGCGGTAGAAAACGCAGATAGAAACCGTCGCCGGCTGCCGCAAGCGAAATCCGCCGTGTGATTCCTACTTTGACGGAAGAGTTTTCCCATAATTCTTTGAGATTTCAGTTTCTCCCAAAAGTCTTTGCGAATAAACAAAACATGAACGTTGACATGTGTAAAGGAGTTGCTGTTTATCTAATGATGACGGCTAAAATTTATGGATTTGAAAACGATGAAAATTCAACAAAAAGATCTGTTTGGGTCAAAGATATATATATATAAAAAGAAAACAGCGAGGCTACTTTTCCAACTTGATTCAGGAAATGAGATTGAAAGATAGAGAAAAATTATTATAGGAAAAAATCATGATGTACTATATATTATGATAATTATTTGCTTATTAATAAGCTATAAAATTGTATTAGTATTTATTTAATATACGTCATAAAATAGGTTAAAATTTATTGGTCAGATTATAGACAACGGTTCTTGCCGTTGCGGAAGAGTTGAAAAGAATTCATTCCAGTGCGGTGCTGTTTTGCCGAGAGATTATGACATCAAAATCGTACTGCTTTCGTCATCAGCGGATTTTCCGTTGCAGTTACGCACTAGTGGGAACCGGCCTTTAGACCGACAGGGTGGAAAGTTGCTTTTAAAGCCACTTTCCACTCTGTCGGTTTTAAATCGACGGAAGGGCTGTATTAGCCCCACTTATTAATTTTAAACCACGAGATTGGAAAATCGCATCATTTACTGATAAAAATTCTCCAGATTTTATATAAACTGGACTGGCTTTTTTTGGTCAACAGATGACACCACACTTCATTCTGGATGAATACTACATGGCGGGGCGCAACAAGCTCTTCCATCCCCGCCTCCACAATCTGGCTGACCCAATCCTGCGGAGGGCCGGGCCCAGCACCACGAAAATCTTTGCAGGAGATGCCGCACCCGGGTCCTCCTCCGTGGCACGCCAACAGCATTACCACTCGGCCATCCGGCCACTGAAATTAAATACACTATAAAAAGAGTGAAACATTCATTGAATCAGAGGAGTTGCGGCGTAAGAGCAGTAGCCAAAAATATGGAAATAAAAGGTGTGATTAGAGATTTTGCAAATTTAAAATCCAGGAGGAAGAATTTTAAATATATTTTCTTTTGATAATTTTCAATTTTTTTTGTATTACATCCCTTTCCAATCAGGGAGATTACTAAGAAGCGGGGCCAGTTCCAACCACGGCTGCACCCATGCCAGTGGAGGGGACTGGATAGTGAAGGATGGGGATAGCGGGGCCGGGCTGGGCCAAGCATCGCGAAAAAACTTTTCGGGAGATTTGCCACCACCAGGGAAGCGAACCCCGGGTCTTCCTGCGTGGCACTCCAACGCGTTACAACTCGGCCATCCGGCCGCCTGATAATTTTCAGTTGTGTTTTAAATGATGCAATTTTGTTCTTTTTTTGTTATTTTTTTGCGGGGCTGGGCTGAGCCAAGCATCGCGAAAAAACTTTTCGGGAGATTTGCCACACCAGGGAAGCGAACCCCGGGTCTTCCTGTGTGGCACTCCAACGCGTTACAACTCGGCCATCCGGCGGCCTGATAATTTTCAGTTGTGTTTTAAATGATGCAATTTTGTTCTTTTTTGTTATTTTCTAATAAAAATATTTAGATAAAATTTTTTTTGTGGTAGCGGCGCGAATTATATTTTGCGGGAACCAAAAATTTTAAGTTCCGCCACTGTTGTGAATTCTTCCCTTTACGCTCTACCCATAGAGAATCATATTATAATGCCCAATTATTATGTTTTTGGTTTATATATAATATGTTGTTAATTATATTTGATTTATAAAATAATTAGTAGTGTATACTAGGGGCTGCCAGGAAAATTTTGAAGAACAATTATTTTAAGGAAAACTTTTTTTGAATATTTTCTCATTGATTGGCTACAGTTTCAGCCTTTGAGTTTCTTTAATACTGCTCAGATGATCCACGAACTGGTGAATCTGCTTGTCTTTTTGGTATTCGATCTGAGAAATATGATTTTCCTCTAGACTTACTGAAATTAGTACTGCTCTGATACCATGCCTTATCCATACTACAAATTTATCTTGTCAACCTTTGTTGTATTATTCACCGCCAGGACTTCTTTGATCGGAAAATTATTCCACGTATTAATTTAATTTATTATTATTTTAAACATCATATTTGTTGAAATTTTATATTATTTTAAAGTTAATTGGATTTAATATATTTCATGATAAAACTGATTTGCTAATGGCCCTTATAATAATTTATTACTGTTTTCATTTCACTTAAGCTATGAAACATTTAGCCAAGATCATTAACAAGGAGAGGACTCGAGGGCCGGAACACGGAATGAAACGAAATTTATTTCTGTAAGCGTTCTTGACTAGTACTAAAAGACAGTTAAAAGGCTAGAGGCCAATGGCTAGCCATTATGGATAAAAACGATCTCGAAGAAAGACGCGACGAAAGTATACTAGCTCGTTATATCTAATGCGAGTTGTCGTGGCAGCGTGGTTAAGCGGCAAACTTCCATGCGGTCGGCCCGACTTCTAGAATAAAAAATAAAATTTAAATTAAAAAATGTTATCATCGATGATTGTGATATTCTAATAAATAAAATAAAAATGTAATTATTTCAATAAATAATACTATTTTAAAAAATTCTTATATTGAAATGATAATTTCATTATAAAATTAATGTAAATTATTAAATTATCAAATTTTTTAAAATGAAATCATACGAAACTACAGCTATGATTCTAAAGATTATGCTTACCATGATGTTTACATATGCGGCGTGATTTTGAAATTTAGTTTTTAGTTTATCGTATGAAGCTGTATTTATAAATTTATGATGACGATAGCAATTGGCTTTGAGGGTAGTGCTAATAAATTAGGTATTGGAATAGTAAAAGATGGAAATGTTCTTTCTAATCCAAGATGTACTTATATCACACCTCCTGGAGAAGGTAATCATATAATTTCGTATTTTTCACAAATATCTTATTATAGTGAATTGATCAATAATCACAAAGAAGAAAGATTCATAATTATACATCATCAAGATTCTATTTTGAACGTTACCACCAGGACTGCGCCAAGTGGGGGTGCGATAAAGTACTAGATAGGGAAAGTAGCGACACTCCGCCATGTTTGTGCAAATAGCAGCTTTGCACAAATATCTTATTATAGTGAATTGATCAATAATCACAAAGAAGCAAGATTCATAATTATACATCATCAAGATTCTATCTTGAACGTTACCACCAGGACTGCGCCAAGTGGGGGTGCAATAAAGTACTAGATAGGGAAAGTAGCGACACTCCGCCATGTTTGTGCAAATAGCAGCTTTGTTTTGTTTCAATCCGTTTTCCGGCCCTCGTGCCCTCTCCTTGTGAGACTAAGTAGTTCTGAGTAGACTGTTATACTGAACTCAATTCTGAGAATGGCTAACTCCGCCCACAACTAAGAATTAGTCAGTATTTCTCAGCCAAGATTTTCTAGTCTAAGTAGGTAAACATTTAGCCAAGATCACTAACAAGTAAGAATTTAACCTCGATTTTTCGTTTTCTGTCTTCCCGACAAGCGGTTCGATGAATTCGATAAATTTTAAATCATTTACGTGCATTTTTTGGATTTAGTTTTAAAGTTTCACTATCATCTATTATTTTTATTATTATCATTTTCTTTATTTTATTTATTTATTAATTGGCTGATATCAGTTATGAATTAATATTCAGTGAAGAAGCAAACGAATTTAACTGTTTGTTGTATTTTTTATTTTTTGTAATTTAAATGATAAAAATTATTATTTAAACTATACAGGATGCGTCAGCTAAATCCGGACAAAATAAACAATTTAATTAAACAAAATTTTAAATTTTAAAATTTCACAATCATCTAATATTTTTATTATTATCAATTTCTTTATTCTATTTAACTTTATTTATTAGTTTTAATGCTGTATGTAAGAAGAGCATTAACATAGTAGAACAATGTTATAATCATCGTTGCAACATATTAGAAAATTATACTCTCTCTATATATATATTTATTTATTTATTTTGCATTTTAGAATATTAATATACATAATATATATAATATTTTAACAACATAGCAGAACAATGTTGTAATCATCGTAGCAACATATTAGAACATTATTCTCTCTATATATAAATATATTTGTTTTGCATATTAGAATATTAATATACGTAATATATATAATATTTTAACAGAGCATTAACATGTTCTACATATTAATGCTGTATGTTAAGGTATGGTACAGTATTTTCTCATTTTAATATTATTTTTTAAAAGGGTATATTTTAAAGTTTGTAGTGAATGGATTTTACGGTTTGTAATTCTATCGCAATTTTGCTATAATTGTATATCTTTAGACACTCACAACATTAAAAAGTTATAGAAGCTGATGAAATCTGAAATGTATACTTCAACATGGATATTAGTATGTCTTAAATATGCCTACACATGGTTTGTAATTTTTGTAATTCTATCGCAATTTTGTTATAATTGTATATCTTTAGACACTCACAACATTAAAAAATTATAGAAACTGATGAAATCTGAAATGTATACTTCAACATGGATATTAGTATGTCTTAAATATGCCTACATATATAGTTGTTTTATGAAATGTATAGTTTATTGATAAATAAATTTTTTATTTTTTTTGTAAAAGTACAATTTAAATTTAATGTATATACAAAAATCTTTTATTTCATAAATTAATTTTTTTTTGTCAAAGTAGAATTTAAGTTTAATGTATATATAAAAATCATTTATTTCATAATAAAATTAATGAATATAATATTAGAAAACAGAAATAGTCTTTACAGATCCATATGCTTTCAATGAACTAAGTATTTTTGAACTAAGTACTCATTTAAAAACTATCAAAGTAACAAAGTGATATTTTTTGAAAATATCACTTTGATCAGGGATTGCACCTGTTTATCCATGTTCAATTATAATTTTATAAAGAATTTTTTGTTAAGGATATACCACTGGGATATACATAATGAATAATTTGTTTAATTGAGAGTAAATTATACACGACTAAATTACGTAATTAAATTTAAAATCTATTGACCAGTTTAGAAAGAACATCCGGTTGAGCATGCGCTCTAGAATCCGAAGATACGACACGTCCAGCTTGTTTATATTGTTTATGTTGTTTATCGATTTGGTAAAGTCTAATATTCTATAAAATTTAAAAAATGCTGCGATCATGTGTTGCATACGGTTGCAATATGAAATCTGGGACTAATCTTCTTTCTGAAATTAAGTTCTACGCATTTCCAGTAGAAAAAAATCGTAAAAAATTCTTGGATTGCTGCAGTCAATAGGAAACAATAGCAACCAACTCAATGGTCATTGCTATGCTCTCGACATTTCATAACTGGTAAGAATCCGAAGTTTATTCAAATATAAAAAATAGTTTATTTAATGTACGAGTTAAAAATTTAATGACAAATATTTTAATTATTAGTCAGACCTCGAAAGACCCGACCCATCCCGATTATATTCCATCTCTATTTCTTACTAATACTAAATCAAATACTAGGCCTAAATCAAAATCTTTAATTAATTGATATTTAAAACAACTTTAAAAATCAATGATTGAGTGTATTAATAAATTGAAAACTTACCCAGCATTACATTCTATCAATTTTCCACACTGAATAATAATAAATCAAATATAGAACTTTGAAGATCATCTTTGTCAGTCAGTCAAAAGAGTGAATAGTGATAAATGAAGTAAGTGGAGAGAAGGCAAAATTTTATTTTGAATGTTGCCAATTATTGGGTTGGCAACTAAGTTCACGCTGTTTTATAAAAATTTTTAAAAGTTTATTTTTCAATAAAAATTAACAACTAATTAATCAATAATGTATTCTCCTTTGTTGTTTACAACTTTTTTCCAACGTTCAACAAGGTATTCAATATCTCGTTGGTAGAAATCGCCTGGTGTAGACTCGAAAAATTCATCCAACCAAGCTATCAGTTCTGCATCATTATTGAAAGAAATTCCCCGCATAGCATTTGAAAGAGATCAAAAGAGATGAAAATCTGTTGGTGCCAAATCGGGAGAGTATGGCGGGTGTGGCAGCACTTCCCAACCATGAGTTTGAATGGCTTCCTTGGTCATATTGGCGATATGAGGGCGGGCGTTGTCGTGCAGCAAAAGAACACCATGCTGCCGATTAGGTCTTTTCTCTTGAATAGCTGTGTTGAGTCGTTCCATCTGTTGAACATAGAGTTCCGCGTTGATCGTTTGGTTCCGTTCAAGCAATTCGTAATGGATAATCCCTTCCCAGTCCCACCATACGCACAACATCGTTTACACGGATGAAGATCTTGTTTCACACGCGGGGTCGCTTGTTTACTGGGGCTAAGCCATTCCTTACGCTGCTTTATATTGATGTGCAGGCACCATTTTTCGTCGCCAGTAACGATTCGAAATTAACATCTCTTTCGCTCTTTCCATTTATCTTTACATTCCACTGCACAACAGCCCATCATATCGATAAAAAGTTACGATATTTACACTTAATTGAATATTTAGGATGCGCTGATATACAACCGAACTGGTTTCTTTGCACGAAAATGGCGGAAAGAAGGTCACGTGACACTGAGCAGCCTAAAGGAGCTCTGCATTGTCGACAAATGCGCCTGAAAAGTGTGACGATACGTCTTCTTCTTCAGGTAATATGGAGGTTTTAGCTGGCGCTTTTTCCTCCGATTGCGAGGTTTACAAATGCGCCTGAAAAGTGTGACGCTACGTCTTCTTCAGGTAATATGGAGGTTTTAGCTGGCGCTTTTTCCTCCGATTGCGAGGGTTATTGTCTGGGTATCATGTGAAACGACGAGTCGTTACTATGTAACGTTCTAGATGGGCAATGTGTCGTCGTGGGTCCACCTGAGGCTGAGGCCAGTAAATTGCGTCCAAGTCTTGTAAAGAAGTTATGACGATGCCGAGTGCCGCTCCTAGGTTTCGTTCGTTGATATGCCGAACACTCAATCCAGTAGTGAAAAGATGTTTCATGGTTGCCACAATGTGGGCACGCCGGCGTCGAGTATAATTTACGAGTGTATAAGAAAACATTTAGCGGAACTGTATTCGTTCTAAGACGGTACAGTAGAATTCGCGGCTGGAACAGCCGTCGGATGGCCAACTCTGAAACCGGCGGAGGTGTCTAAGTGCCCGGTTTGAGGCTATTTTGTGCCAGTTCTGGAGGATCACTTGACGTTGGGACGAGAGTGCTGACGCCATCGTGTCGCGTTGGTCTAGCGCTCGTCAGACTGAACCATCCAGTATCGATCTACATGAAAAGATGTCTGTCATCTCGTTAATGGGGATGCCGACGTGGCCCGGAGTCCAAACTAGGTCTATAGGTTGTGGGATTGTCTCGAGCTGTGCCGTCATTTGTAATATAACGGCTGCCGATGTGGACCAAGCGTTGCGGATTGCCTTTAGAGTGGAAAGACTGTCGGTAAAGATGGGTTATACGACCCGTGTGGTTCTTTGTAAGACTAAGGGCTACTATTTTTTTTTTTTTTTTTTAACAGATGACGCCACTTTCCATTCAGGAAGAATACTAAGTGACGGGGCGAAACAAGCCCTTCCACAGGCTGCCCACCCCTGCGGAGGGGTCAGCCGGATTGTGGAGGACGGGGATCGACGGGCCGGGCCCGGACCCCATGATAAATATTTTCAAGGGGTGGGACCCGAGACTCGAACCCGGGTCCTCCAGAGTGGAAAGCCGAAGCGTTTCCACGCGGCCAATCCTGCCGACTAAGGGCTACTATTACTCCCATTGCTTTCGCTGAGAACACTGAGCTGAACGGGTGGACTTGGAATGTTTAATAGTCGCCCCATTCGGGGATGGCGATTCCAATTGTTGTTCGAGACACTTTTTTAGATGCGACTACACCGACGAGCAGGGCTTTGTTCCAGTGCTTTTTGCATTCTGCCATGAAGAAACTATAATATTCTGACGGCGTTAGGCCTGGTGCTTGGAAAGGTAGACCCTGGTCCCATATCTTGCTCCGTGGTGTTTCCCACGCGGGAGGGGGAGGTGAGTAACGTGTGATGACCGAGGAACGGATGTTACTTTCCGTCATCCATTCTGCTGTATAAGTTCAAACGGTGCTTGGTGTCGTTGCCAGCGATAAAAGCCAAGGTATTCCGTTTTGTGGAAGTGTTTAAATAAAGGGGACCATTCATTCCAAGACAAGTGACGAAGATAGAGACGGATCGCCTGTAGCCGGAAGCTAGTCCCTAGAGGAAGTACTCCTGCTTCTGCCAGGACTGAGAGTGTTGGAGTTGTTCGTGGGAGCCCTAGGGCCACTCTTAGGGCCGCCAAATACGGTAGGTACAGACTCTTTAAAGATGTGGCTGGGGCTGCCGTGAATACCAGCGAACTGTATGAGAGTGTAGCTTTAATTGTTGTGTTAACGATCCGGAGGAGGTGGATTGCCCTCGCTCCTCGTCTCGGGGATTAACGATCCGGAGGAGGTGATTGCCCTCGCTCCTCGTCTCGGGGAGTGACGCTACTTTTTCTTCTGTTTCTGTTATGGAGGTTATAATTGACCTTTGTCCTCCGAGCTGAGGAGTGACGCTACTTTTTTTCCCGATCCCGAATGGGGGTTATGTGTGGAACTTGTCCCCCGGAAAAAAAAGCGCAAAACGAAAGGCCGAAAATGAGGCGGACGAGTCCGCCGGGTGGTCCGAGTCCGTATGCGGGCCTCGCCGCAGGTCCCCAGTGACGGATGTGGACACCACCGAAGCAGTTCCGATTCCGTATAGGAACCCACAAATGAGCCCACAGTGACGGACCTCGGAACCACCAACGCAAGGTAACCCCTTTTACGACACGCGGGGTCAGACAATGGGTATATTCTTGCCCTACCCACAGGGGAGTGACGCTACTTCTTCTTCAACAATCCGGTCTACGACTGGACTGGCTTTATAGATGCGCTTTTAACTTAGGGATTCGGATTTGATTCTGAGTTACACTTCTTGAAAAATTTATACAGGAGAGTCTGGGCTTAATCTGTCGATCCCGTCTGTATCATCCTACCTATTTTCTACAGAAGTGTGAAGCCTATGGCAGGGACTGTATTTTAACTGCATGACTAATATTCAACAGATTGAAAAATAGCATTTTCTGTTGAAAACAAAAATCTGATCAACCCATCAGCATATATATTAATGAATGAAGATTTCAATGTTGATTAATTACGACAAATATCTTTTATTACTTTTCTCTGACACCCCTTCTCGATGGGAGCCCGCCTTGACGTGACGAGAGGACTTGTGCCGGCGGGTATTATGTCTGCATCTGTTTTGCAGCCGGGCCGATACATTCATAGTGTCTGGGTGCACTAAGAGGCTCCTAGTGGGATGGCATTTTACCAAGAATCCCTGCACTAGTCTGGTGCGTGTGCTGACGTACGCCAGTGTCCCTACGGCGCATTTCTGGTCGGGCTTGGTCACCCCGTACCCGTGATGCGGGATTGAATTGTTGAAATCCGTTTCTTTCTTTGGGCCTCGTTTGACTTTCTATAAAGAGGTCCTGCAGTGTCAGGAGAACCCGGAAAGGCCCGAGCCGGTCCCCAGGCGTTGTCTCAAGAGAAGAAATTCCTATTGGGTCGGTAGACCTGGTAGCTTTAACACTCCCCTGTGGATGCTCTGTAGTTCGCCAGTCGACCGCCCGAATCCTTGCAGGTCCGGGATCAAGAATTGGTCCGATGTAAGTCCTGCGTGAGGTACGAGCCCTCTAAAAGGGTCCCAAATCCCAAGATGGCCTATTGTGCCGACGGGATGAATGGCTGAGGGATAGAAGCCTTAACAGTGCTCATCCGAGAGTTGGTCTGGCTCTGATTCGTCCCCAGACCGAAGGAAGCTTGCTTCCCTAGGGAATCATAAAATCTCGTGGAGTTACCCCGAGCGATACTCGGCCGCGGCAAGGCGCCAGAGCCCGTCCATTGCAGGCGTCAGTAGATATCGTCCCTACCGGTGGCCTGCCGCAGTCAACGACTGCCCATAGGCTGCATCGGGATACGAAGCGAGGGAGATTCTCGCCCCTTTTACAAGAGGGGAAGATCCGCGCAGCCCGCATGGAAATGCTTCGGCTTTCCACTCTGGAGGACCCGGGTTCGAATCTCGGGTCCCACTACCGGAAAAGCGTGTCGCTATTTTCCCTATCTAGTACTTTAGCGCGACTTAGATACCTAGCCTTTTTCGTTATTTAATTAAACATGCCGCTTTTTTATGGTTGTTTTCTTCAGAATTAAGGATGGCAAATATTTTTTAGCTTTTAGACAAACAGTAATTACGAAATGTAAATTGCATGGTAATTTTAGCCAAAGAAAAAATTGACAAATATAAATTTCCATTAATTAAGTATTTAACTTATATTTTGTCACCTTCACAACCAAAATGCCGCCCCGGACAAATGTCCCGATTGCCGGCCCTGCTGTTAATCATTTCTATTAAAATGTATGTGACTAATATTTAAAAGCAGGATGATCCATGTCACAATGATCTTATACAAATGGTAACAGTTGTTATTAATAATATCTCATATAATTTTATTGTAACATGCCACTAACATGCAGAACTTCTTGATTTTTATTAATAGTTACAGTTACTGCTGCTGTTATTAATAAAATCTAGGACAACAGATCCATTAAATGAGATATTGCAGCAGTATTATTTCAAAATATAACAATAACAAAGAAATAATGCTAATACTTTCTTTAAGAGATCATGTTATAATAGTTAATTTGAGAAGGTATTACTATAGAATAATAACCATGTGTGTAAAATCTTCAAGTTGTTAATCAAATCCCCCATGATTGGTATGTAGCTGAAGCTTAGAATGAAAATGTCAATAATAATAATAATCTTGCCAACCCAATATAAATCTATTGATACCTGTTCCATACTTACCTGCTGATTCTAGTATCTAGAATCAATATGTAAAAGTGGAAGATGGTTTTAAACAGAACTCCTATTTTAATAAATCCCATGGAAATAATAATCATCATTAATATTATTTTTAAATAAAATTTTGAGAGAAACCATAATTTTGAGAGAATATATCCATGTAAAACTGAAGAAGGAGAATTTATATTCCCAAAATGCATTTTTTTGTATGGATATATGATCATAGAATATATTAAAAATATATATACCAGTATATAGGGCCGCCGAGAAGGGGGTGATATCCGAGACTTATCATGGGCTCCACATCGAAGAGGGTGTGGCACATAGCATATCCAATAGTTTGCAACCCACTGCCAGAGTGCACTGTCTACTATCCAAAGTAGTTGTGCCAAAATAAACTATTGATATTTTATATATACCTGTAATATTGTTTGATAAGTACAAAATTACTTATCAAAAAATTCAAAAGATCAATTTTAGGAAAGACTGCCGCAGTAGGAACGTGTTGTGCCTGGTTTATCCGGATTTAATTCCCAGGTCTGATATTTCCAAAGTTTTTCAAAATGGATCTGATCTACCTGTTTGAATCACATCCTTCACCTGATGGCTAATTTTACCAGAGTATAGTTAACCCATGGTAGTCACTGGAATAACTTATCCCAGTTATAGCTTAGTACCAACTTGGTGGAAAGCTTTGTTATGCCACACACAAAAAAAATATTAGTTAGTTACATTACTAAATCTCGTGAAACATTTTTATTAAACCAAAGTGATGCACGGACTAATTTGGGAGAAATATCATTTGTAAGTTTCATCCATGTGAATAAGAAAAAATATCTAAAATAAATACGTTGTGGTATCTCAGACAGTTGTACCATCATTTTTCCTATAATAAATAATATATAGAATTATAAAAGAAATAATAAAAGATAAAATAAATTTTATATTGTATCTATAAGGACAAGTAGAAATAATTACAGTACATAATTTACAAATAAAACCATTAATTTAACAGAAAACACACACTGCATAAATATATACATCAGAGCAGCATTACTCCGACAGCATTGGAATATGATTTTTTTTGGAGTGATTTTCTGAAAAATGAATTTATGATAATTTAAAATCAATAAATTCTGAAAAAATGTAATATTTTCAAAGATATCTGTGAATGCAGATAAGAACTATAGGTGATATTCACATCATTTTTGAAATATATGCACATTTCCTAGAACTTTCTTTAAAACACTATCGAATTGCAAATTTGCACTTCCTCATAGTGTGTGAATTTAATTCTCCAACAAGTAAATCTTTCTTCTATCCATATAAAAATTGTATTTAAAATAATTTATGGCCAATGTCTGAAATATGAAAGTAAATATATTTTGTTCAGACTTTGGCCAGTCAATTCGCAAAGTGGCTAGTTACAAGTGGCCAAAGTCTGAATTAAAAATTGAAATCTATAAATATGTGAAGTATGTGATCTGATCTTTCGATATTTTCGTATTTATTATGATGTTTCATCTAGTGTGCAATTTCCGAAATATTTTTTTGTTTATATAGCCTGTATTTTCATGTAATCATTCCATGGCAGCACATAATGTAATTTAAATTTAAATTAATATTTGATTATATTATTTTATGGAACTGAAGATAGACATTTCAGTTCAAACTTTACATTTTAACAAGAACTATAAAAAAACATAACTGAAATAAGTAATTTACTTATTTTTATTATTACATTTAAGTTTTTTATGATCCTAATAAGCAAGTTTATTTATTTTTTGGATCTCCAGAATGAATTAATTAAATCCCATAAAAATCTATGGTATATCAATGATCAGTTAACGAACAATTTGGGTAGCGATCATCATCTTTGAAAAGATTATGTTCGTTAACTGATCACCCACTATACAGTAAAATATTTTTCTTTCATTGTAATTTTGTTCAAAAATATTAGGCCCTTCATTTCCTTTCAAAATGCCCTTTCGGCCTGCACACAGTTTGAGTTTGAGACCATTGGTGTAGTTAGTTCAGTTTATATCAGATCTAAAGAATATGTATATCTTCATTGATCAATGATTCAAACCTTTATTCGATTACTGCACTGAACTTTATACATATTTTGCATTATTCTTACAAACTATCCACTTATTTTAATAAAGTACCAGCTTTCTAAAGCAACTAATAATTTGAACAAATCAATTTTCAACAGAATTGGATGTGTATAACAGCAAAAACAAAACACAAGAAATCCCCATACAACACAATACTTTTACATCATAGTTTTGCTTTAAACATAGTTACAAAATTGTGGTCATCCTCACACAACTCAGCACTTATATAACAAGATTTCCCTCTAACACTATTATAGAATTGTAATAAATTGCATGTAATATAATATTTTTTGAGTTTTTATGTAGCCTTAGCCATATGCTATTATGTGAGATCCAATTTTTCAACATTTCCACTTTTTATATGAATCCCTGCTAATGACTTACCATTTGTTACACAAAAAAAAATTATTAGAAAATCCTGTATTTTTATGATCCTTCAATTGAAAAGAGTAGAAAGTTCAAAAAGTAACTTCAAAAACTACTTACTTTATACCATGAAATTTGTAAAGACCAAACAAATTTAGATTTTTTTAAAAAGGACAGAAGATACTTGAAATCTAGATGCTACAGAAGAAAGTTCAGAAGGTGAAGATATTCTGCAGATGAGAAAATAGCCTCATCATCATTGCTAAGCACAATGAAATGAGAATTTCATTGTGTTTAGCATGATGAAGAGAAAGTAATGTACATTATCTGACATGTATGCATCAAAGTTTTTTACTTTTAATAAAATTTCCAATGATTATAAAATAAATTATGTCTTTTTATCAGCTATTCAAAAGTAATACATATTTTTGTATTAGTTCTTAGTCCCATATAACACAGTTTCATACAGTATGAGACTTTATAGCAACTTGACTATCATGTTATATGAGAATTACCTGTATAGTTTTGTGGAATATTGTGGTAAATGTTAATCAACATTTTGAAGTTAATTTGTTTATGTTAATTTAATACAATATTTAATATTTATATTGGAGATAAAATTCTTATAAATTTTCTTAGATATACAGGATTTGTCTTATCCAGTGCTGGATTCAGCTATAGGCTGACTAGGCCATATCCTAGGGCCCCCAATCTATCAATCTGTTTTCAACTTTTATAAACTTTTAACAAGAGAAAATGGGTTTTTATTAAAGTGCTTCATAGAAAGTAAAATTTTAAAGGTTCCTTATAACTTATAAAGAATCTTTAAAATTAGACGTTAATTTGAATATTTGTTCGTTATAAGTTATAATGAACAAAAATTTGAATCAGCTATGTCTCAAGTATAGGAAACTTGTTGCAAAAAACAAGAGTAAGAGACATGAAAGTACAGCAAGACAAAGACAAAGATGGCTGTCCAAAATGAGAACATGATTAATTCAATAAAAATTGTGCTTCATAGAAAGTAAAATTTTAAAGGTTCCTAATAACTTATAAAGAATCTTTAAAATTAGACGTTGCTGATTTGAATATTTGTTCATTATAAGCAGGAGTTATAATGAACAAAAAAGCTATATCTCAAGTATAGGATATTTGTTGCAAAAAACAAGAGTAAGAGACATGAAAGTACAGCAAGACTAAGACAAAGATGGTTGTCCAAAATGAGAACATCATTAATTCAGTAAAAATTTTACTTTCTATCTAGCACTTTAAAAAATGGTCTCTCAACTCGATAATCTAGGATTAACTTTTAAATCAGATCAGGAATTTTAAGATAGAATTTATAAAAAACTTTATGTGAATAAGTCAAATAAAATTATTTTCAAAGATAATTATTATTTTTAGGGGCCCCAAAGCCTCGCTCATCCTAGGGCTTCCAAAAATACAAATCCTGCTCTGGTCTTATCACTTGGCAGAGGATATATCTGCAGCAACAAAAATTATTATTCTTAGGGGCCCCAATGCCTTGCTCATCCTAGGGCCCCCAAAAATACAAATCCTGCTCTGGTCTTATCACTTGGCAGATATATCCTATATCTGCAGCAGCAATATGTTAATTTAGATCCTATATAAAATATATTTTAATATAACATATACAGAAATATATTTTAGTATTTAAAGTTGGGTAAAAGAATCATCAAATTCAAGAATATATTTTCTAAATATTTTGCCTTAAAATATTGCATGTTTTCCACATATATCATTTATGTAATATAAAATTTTTCTCCTGTTATTTTGGAAATTTAGAAAAAAAGTTAAGGAAACTAACCTGTTAATGCATTTCTTTTATCAGGATTATTCAAGCAGATATATTTTCTAAATATTTTGCCTTAAAATATTGCATGTTTTCCACAGTGGCATAGCTGAAAACTGAGAGGCCCCTGCAGAAATGTTGATGGGGCCTCTTCTTTTTAATTTATCGATATAATTTAATTAAATGCAATGTAAACTCTGTAATACTGGGTGTCAACATTTATTTATAAGAATGTCGACATAAAAAAAAGCCTAACGCAAACTAATTTATTAATAAGGTTAATACGTGATGGGGAACAGGTGTTAGAAACAGTGAAGGTGATAGGATAGTAGAATATGCAATGGCCTTTGGTCTTAAAATTATTGCTATAATAGCACTTTGTAATAATTTCCTTCGACCTAATTAATTAATATAAATTTTTCAGATTATATTCGAAAAATAATAATACTGCAATTTAATTAATAAAGTTTTATGAATTAAATATAAACTAACTTTTTAAAACAACGAAAAAATCTGTACACCATTTCTTCAATATTCAATTCAACTTAGATTATCTATATACAGTATGTATATATAGGCAATAATAAATATGTAAATACTGTACTTTATTGATATTGGATGTTTTTAGCCATAGGATAGTTTGTTGATTTTTAGCCTTGACTGCGTTTTATCCCTTTCTGTAATCATATAGATACATCCCAACTTCATTTATTCTGATAAATTGATAGGGAAGTTAAAAATACATGCTTTCTTCCCCTCCTACGCACGTTTACCAATAGCTGTATAATGGCCAGTATGAGATCAGGTAAAAAAAATATAAAGCACAATACGTTTCAAGATAGCACCAGACCAATTTCACAGAAACTAAGGTCAAATATCTAACCAGAAAAAGTAAACAACCATTGATTTGATAACGCCATATCCAGATTTTTTGCCAATGGATGGCGCCACTTACCAATCCATCGGTTGGGCGTGTTTTTAAATTCAACACTCTTCTTCTTCTTCTTCTGTTTCTAATATGGAGGTTTTAGGTTAAATTCAACACTCTCCACCAGTGATGTAAACCATGTTTGTTAAACTGTAAATCCACCACTGACGTCACTATTGTATTCAACACTAATTCACCACATCAACCATAGTACAGTATTTGTTCAGTTGACTCTGGTGGATACAGACTTTGACGTCATTTCTTAAGATGGCTGCTTCCATGCGAAAAATAACTCTAAACATTGGAGAATCAGTTTATGATCTGTCCACTGATAGTTCCACAGCAGATATTTTTTTGCATTTAAAAAATAATTTCCTACCTCGATATTAAAAATTGATTAACAGTAGAACACAAAATAATATCCAAATAGTCATCTTGATGCCCAAGGATTGAATTTAAAAACAGACACTTTAGCATCCGCCGATGGATTGTTATGACGTCATTTTAGATGTACAGGACATCAGTGGTGGAGAGGCTCATAGGCTCATATAGTTCATAGACTTTGTGCCTAAAAAGGCAACATGGCCCTGCTCCGCTTTTCGCACTACAGGGATCCTTCAGCGAGATGGAACTTGGCTATAATCATTGCCTGCGATGTCGGCGGGGAAGGGAACCCCACCTCTGCGCCACTTCAGCAAGGGGGCCACACTGGTCCAGCAGGCCTGCCGGGCTGGAGGTCCTCCAACCTCGGCCCCTTGCACCCGAAGTTGCCGAAGCAACCGAAACAATAGCCGAGATAGGCAGTACAAGTACCGCCTTAAACGACTGAACGTGAATCACAATGGAAACGTTCTTTGATACAACGGCGGAAGGTCTTCCCAATAGGGAGAGACCGTCGGCCGGATTGGCCGCGTGGAAACGCGACACTTGCCTAAAGCGGTTTATAAACCGCTTTAGGCAAGTGTCCCAAAACTGCTGTTGAAGATGGAACATTTAAAACTGAATAGTAGTCTCGATGACCATATTTTCTTAAACTCAACGGTTTATAAACCGCTTTAGGCAAGTGTCCCAAAACTGCTGTTGAAGATGGAACATTTTAAACCGGTTTGTGCATCGGAGTCATCGAAGTTTTTCTTCGATGAATATCGCTAAGGCAGTGCCGGATCTAGTTAGTGCGGGGCCCGATTGAAATATTTTTCGCAGGGCCCTTCAAAATATTGCTTATATGTATAAATAAAATAAGTAACATTTATAAATAAAGACCGATTATTGTCGGCTGGATTGGCTACGTGGAAACCCCTCGGCTTTCCATTCTGGAGAATCCGGGTTCGAATCTCGGGTCCCACCCCTTGAAAATATTTATCATGGGGTCCGGGCCCGGCCCGTCGATCCCCGTCCTCCACAAGCCGGCTGACCCCTCCGCTGTGGGCAGCCTGTGGAAGGGCTTGTTTCGCCACGCCACTTAATACTCTTACTGAGTGGAAAGCGGCGTCATCTGTTGACAAAAAAAGGCAAGACGAAGTGTCATGGATGCAATGTCTTGGTATCGACATGCTTGCTGAAGGGAAAAGGCAAACGACGATAGATGACTTTTTAACGAAAAAACAAAAACTGTCAAATAAGGAAGAACCTTCCTCATCACAAAACAAATTATTTACTTGAATATTTTTTATTTTCATGAATGATTTATGAATACAAATCAATATTAGCGATAAAAAATGGTCTATAATTAAATAATACAATAGTAATAATAATACATGTTACAAAATAAAAAGAAAAAAAAATGGTACATATATTTTTTTATTCACTGTTGTTTTACCCATTTCATTATTTACATGTTAAGATGACCTCGTTTAACGTTATTTCGTTCAGCGCTTGGTTTCGTTGGAACGTATCCCCGCGTTAAACGGCGTCTTACTGTATTCAGTTCTTAATCTATATCTATACATATTATAAATCTGAAATGCCTGAGCACACGTGTACACTTATAACACGAATTATTATAGCCCTTCATATACAATTAGTATATTATGAATTATTTACTGTGCGGTTCCATGCCATATTTTTCAGCATTATATTTCTATAATCTCCTTTTTAATTTCCTGGAAGGTAGATATAGGCCTATCATATATCTGTGAAGCATTGAAGCAATTCATGCCTCCTCTATTTATATGTTACGCTGCAAGTTTTAAACTTTCTTCGAACCAAAGACCTCCGCTTGGGTCCTAATATATGTTCTTATCATTTAATTAATGAAAATATATCATAAACATAAAAATTTAAATTCGGCATTTAACTCTGAAGCAAATATTGCCATCTTTCCCGTTGATCAGGGTGAAATTCAACCTTTAAACTGTGACTCAAAATGGCTAAATTAAAACGACATCGAAAGAAAAATATTCTTTAAAGTATCCACTATACATTACATATATTAATTTTTAGCATGATGACGATATTACGATTAAAAATAACACTTCAAAAAGTGACTATAATTTTCGATAAAAATTTCCACACGCTGGGAACTTTTCGATTTCTAATGCGAGTATTTGATAATCTGATAATAGCCATCAGAGCCGGATTTTCCAATAGGCCGACTAGGCCGCGTCCTAGGGCCCCCAAAACTATCAATCAGTTTTCAAATTTTATAAACTTTAATAAAAACCGATTTTTTCTTATTAAAAGTGCTAGCTAAAAAGTAAAATGTTAAAGGTTACTTATAAGGATCCTTTAAAATTAGATCGGTTTTTATTAAAGTGCTAGCTAAAAAGTAAAATGTTAAAGGTTACTTATAAGGATCCTTTAAAATTAGACGTAGCTGATTTGAATTTTTAGGGCCCCTAAAAATGCAAATCCGACTCTGGCCATCATCTATATTTTTGACGGGCTTATAGAAGGTTATAATAAATCACCTTTTATCGCCACCTGTTTAAATACTAAAGAATTAGAGAAAAATATCTTTTATCGACACCTGTTTAAATATTAAAGAATTAGAGAAAAATAAGCCTCTTTCCCCGATTACCATCTTCCCCCGATTCACTCGTAAACTTTCACCCCGTTCACTTTTAAACAGATCTACATTGATTTAAATAAAAGTAATTTTATTTGGACAAATTAAACAATAATTAAATGCATCAGAAGATATTTAAGATTACATGCTGTTACGAAATCGTTCCGAACGTTTGGCATTTTTATTTGCAAATTCTTCTATGAGTAGATTGATATTGTTTCTTTTTTTTTAGCTCTGTCGCATTCTATGGATAACATAGCTAATTGCATTTGCGTCATTAAACACGTGATTACATTCTAACAAATGATACACATAATTTGATTTAAATGTAGCTTTAATCAAACAGTCGCTGCATCTGGAAACAAAAAAATGTATATGAAAACAGTACATAAATTGTAAATTAGCGCTAAGTTTCAGAGTTCCAGCTAACGAACGTTTCTGCGTTAAAATCGAGGTTATTGGGGATTGATTGTTTGAGTTTTAGAGGTTTTTTTCTTCAGGGTGAGTTAGGGCCCCACGAAGCTCGGGGCCCCCCGCGTCGCGGGGTCTGCTGTTGATTTAAAAGCCAATGTCCTAGGTATAAGATTTTAAACTTGTGTCGAAGAGATGTATATAGTTTAGATTGTGGTAGTTTGCCACTTTCGAGAGCACTGCATTAGACGTACTGTAGCACTTTAATCAACAATCACTGCATCCTGAAACATAAAAAAATGTATGTGAAAACAATACATAAATTGTAAATTAGCGGCTAGTTTTACAGTTCCAGCTAATGAACCCCGACGCCCTGCGTTAAATAGGTTTAACTGTTCTGCGTTAAAATCGAGTTTATTAGGCATTGATTGTTTGGGTTTTAGAGGTTTTTTTTCTTCGGGGTGAGTTGGGGCCCCACGAAGCTCGGGGCCCCCCCGCGTCGCGGGGTCTGCTGACCGTCAGCTACGCCACTGGGAGCTACCATTTAGGCAAACTAGGCAACCGTCTAGGGCGCGAATCATGAAGGGGCGCAAAACTGCAAGCTATGCTTTATTCATACTTTATTAAAATAGCAAAATTAAATAGTGATATATGATTTAAGTATCTATATTTTTTCCTTATCCCTCACACATCACACTATTTTACTATTGGTTCTTTTTTGTTCCTTATCGAAATGATTTGAATTAATTGATTTGAACTTATCACTATTTTAAAATTCGTTTAAGATAAATATTTCAAAAAATTAAATTTCGATATTTTATAACTTTTTTGTATATGAATGAATTATAACAAGAGAATTTTTCAAATCAATTAAAAAAGAAAAAAAAGACTGTTTTTAGAAGGATTGATAAAAATCCCCCAGCTCTCATTTTCGCCTCGGGACTATGCCTATTAATTTAACCTGAAAGACAATTTTCTTTTGTTTTATGTCAGTTATTTTTTTATTATGTAAACATTTTAGTTTATGTGGGTATTTTCCAAACAATGTGGAAAAAATGGGAATTTTCGGGGAAAGATATGGGAAAAAGCCGTCTAGCATGTGGCAACAGTGGCCGGCTCGAGGTTAGATTAGTAGGCGTCTGTATAAAATTTCCTTAGTAGGCGTCAAGTTATGAAATAAGGGGAGCACTTGTAAACATTGCCTAGGGCGCAAAATAACCTGGCACTGGCACTGCCTCTGATATATATATTCATGTATAAGTTGCTCTGTGTATAAGCCAACTCCCATACTTACGCGATAGAGCAATATGACATTCATTGAAATAAATCAACAGTTTCTTTTTATAATTAAAAAAATTTTTTTAAATCCTATTCATTATTAGAATAAATGAAGCTACTTACTTGTTAGACAAAACACCAGACTCAGCACGAAGTGTATAGTTTCTTTTTATAATTAAAAAAAAATTTTTAAATCCTATTCACTATTAGAATAAATGAAGCTACTTACTTGTTAGACAAAACACCAGACTCAGCACGAAGTGAGGCGAAGAGCTCTCAATGCAACGCAGGATACAATCATGTCCATAAATTACACTTAGATGTTCCACTCGCTATAACAGCCTTGAAAACTTTGGAGAGCATTCGCTAACCAATCAGAAAGCAACTCACAGTACAGAGATGGAGCTTTAACCGATTTACGTCACCAGATACTACGTGATATCTCGCCGGAATGTGTAAATATGTGCCGCTAACTTTGAATAATAGTGTCCAGTCTAAATTCAAACTTCAGAACTCACTCTATACATTTCACGTGATTTTAATTCAGCAAACAACAATTTTTAAATTTAAACGAAAGTATTTAATTTTTAGTAATATAAAATTAGAAAAATAACGAAGAGGGCGCTACCGTTGTTGAAATTTCCGCTAAATATGCTGTGAAACATCTGTATAAATGTAATCTGTGATCGTGTCACTTTCAGTCACGTTTCTCTATAATACAATTTCATTGAATTATTTATTCGGCATAAAATATCAAAGAAATATTAAAATTTTTCATTATTTTTTAATGTCAACAAAAATATTCAATAACATAATTCTTACTGAAATAATGAAATTCTTAAAATTATCTACTTTCCGAAGGTATCATTTATTTGGTATCCATCGGTTTTGTATGTCTAATTTTAACACTAATTTAACCAGCATAGTTGTCAGAATATATATATCACATCGCCGAAATACCTCATAAATTATCGGTATTTTAATATATTATTACGTAACGATGACGTCAGATCAGGATTATGAAGTGATGATAGAGGCTCTATGTTAATATCTCATATATCAGGTAGCCATGTTACCCCTATACTGCTAAAGTACTAGATAGGGAAAGTTGCGACACTCCGCCATGTTTGTGCAAAAAGCAGCTCTTGTCGTCTCCTAGTAAAACAATAAATTGATATATTTAAATCATTTAAGTGCATTTTTTTAGACAGTGAAATTTTAAAGCTATTATTTTTATCACCTATTATTAGTCTATTAATTTCTGTATTTTATTTAACTTTGTTCTACTATGTTAATGCTCTTCTAGCATAGAGCATTAAAATTAATAAATAATGTTGTAACTATCGTTACAACATATTAGAACATTTATTCTCTATCTCTCTTATATATATATATACCGGTATATATATTGCATATTAGAACATCAATATATAACAATATTTTAATAGAGCATTAATATGTTCTATATTAACGCTGTATGTTAAGGTATGATCTTGGATATGATACAGTACTTAATCATTTTAATATTAGTTTTTTTAAAGAGTATACTTTAAAGTTTGTAGTGAATGGATTATACGGTTTGTAATTCTATCGCAATATTGTTATAATTGATATAACTTTAGACACGCGCAACATTAACAATAATAGAAGCTGGTGATAATTTTTGAAATCTGAAATTTATACTTTAACATGGATGATGTATGATGATGATGATATACTAATATATCTCAAATATGTATAAATATATAGTTTTATAAAATGTATGGTTTATTCATTAATTTTTTTGTAAAAGTACAATTTATGAATATACAAAAATATTTTTTCATAATAAAAATAATGAATATAATATAAAAAACAGACAGTCTTTACAAAGGTCCGATTTCTCTCCGGGCCCCTGTAATAAGTCCGACACCGTTCCTCCGATAAATTGTACTTTTACAAAAAAATTAAGTTTAATGAATATACAAAAATATTTTATTTCATAATAAAAATAATGAATATATTATAAAAAACAGACATAGTCTTTACAAAGGTCCGATTTCTCTCCGGGCCCCTGTAATAAGTCCGACACCGTTCCTCCGACCTCATAAATTATCGGTATTTTGATTTAATATATTATTACGTAACGATGACGTCAGATCAGGATTATGAAGTGATGATAGAGGCTCTATGTTAATATCTCATATATCAGGTAGCCATGTTACCCCTATACTGCTAAAGTCTTTACAGATCCATATACTTTAAAATCAACGAACTAAGTTATTTTTTGCTGAAATGGAAATGCGTTATTAAAAAATTTTTATTAAGGATATAAATAATCAATAATTGATTTAATCTAGAGCAATTATACACGCCTAAATACATTTAAATCTATAAGAAGTTTCATTCAAAAATTATGGACGGAAATATTTATTGATAATATCACTTTGATCAGGGATTGTACATGTTTATCCATGTTCAATTATATTTTTCATTTATTTTATTTAGTATATTAATTTTCGAAATCCTCTGTTTTGTTAAAAGCAACTCCAATTTTTAAGAATGTGTTTCCTCTTTCTCCCACTTGGAGCGCTGCTTTCCGACTGTTTATAAACGTTGTTTAATCATTTTAAAAGACAGAATAAGGTCGGCCAGATTGGCAGCGTTAAATGCTTCGGCTTTACACTCTGGAGGACCAGGGTTCGAGTCTTGGATCCCACCCCTTGAAAATATTTATCATGGGGTCCGGGCCCGGCCCTTCGATCCCCGTCCTCCATAATCCGGCTGAAACCTCCGCTGGGGTGGGCAGCCTGTGGAAGGGCTTATTTCGCCCCGCCACTTAGTATTCTCCCTGAATGGAAAGTGGCGTCATCTGTTAACAAAAAAAAAAAATAAATAAAATAGACAGAATAAGCATATAAAACGAATTTTAAATCAACTCTATTAAAAAATGAAGTTAATAAAAATATGATTTAATTCAAATTAAAAATAAAAATATAATTTTTATAAATATTTAATTTTAATTAAAATGGATTATATTCGTTAACGATCACCCACTGTATTAGACGGCTTTTATGCGCATTAATCTAACCACGATAGACATCAAACGAGGTAAAGTTACACCGGAATTTTTGAACGTGGCCGATAAATGAAATTATTTTTTTTAGATATGCAAATTATGTGCGTATCCTATGTTTAAATGTCTAGACGTTTATCAGAAAACTTCTTTGTTTATATTTAGATTTCTTTAATATTTTTACGAATTAAAACATGTACAGTAGTTAATACTACAGTAATACTGCAGTAGTGTTTTAAATACAGGTAGGCCTCGATTAGTGCGAGTTCGAATAATGCGATTTCGATATTGCCAATAGGTAGGCCTCGATTAGTGCGAGTTCGAATAATGCGATTTCGATTAATACAGGTAGGCCTCAATTAGTGCGAGTTCGAATAATGCGATTTCGATTAGTATAGGCCTCGATTAGTGTGAGTTCGAATAATGCGATATTCGATTAGTGCACACATAAAATTGATACCGTTTTTCAGTTAGTGCGAGCAAATATTCGATTACAAAAATGATACCGTTTTTCAGTTAGTGCGAGCAAATATTCGATTAACTTTTAAAATTGATACCATTTTTCAGTTAGTGCGAGCAAATATTCGATTAATAGTTTTTCACTTAGTGCGAGCAAATATTCGATTAATGCGAGTTGTAAGCATTTTTCACTTAGTGCGAGCAAATATTCAATATTAAGCGAGTTGTAAGCCAATGAACTAGTCTTACTAACAAAGCTCCGCCTCCTTTTATGATGTCCATTAACAAATAGTCTTATTAACAAAGATCCATCTCCTTTTATGATGTCAATTAACAAATGTCTTACTAACAAATGTCCGTCCCCTTTTATGATGTCAATTAACAAACAGTTACTGCGAGCAAATATTCGATTAATGCGAGTTGTAAGCATAGACCAGTCTTTACGAGCAAATATTCGATTAATGCGAGTTGTAAGCATAGACCAGTCTTAGTAATAAGGATGCACCTCCTTTTATGATGTCAATTAACAAATTACTGTTAATTTTCAGTTGGCCTCCTTTTATGATGTTAATTAACAAATTACCGTTAATTTTCGGTTAGAATTAATGCGAGTTGTAAGCATAGACCAGTCTTACTAACAAATGTCCGTCCCTTTAATGATGTCAATTAACAAATTAATGTTAATTTTCGGTTAGTAAAACCGAACGAGGAGCTTTTTATGATGTCAATGAACAAATTACCGTTAATTTTCGGTTAGTAAAACCGTGAGTTGTAAGCATAGACCAGTCTTACTAACAAAGCTCCGCTTCCTTTTAAGTTGTAAGCATAGACCAGTCTTACTAACAAATGTCCATCCCCTTTTACGATGTCAATTAACAAATTAATGTTAATTTTCGGTTAGTAAAACCGGACAAGTTCAATTAACAAATTACCGTTAATTTTCGATTAGTAAAATCGGAAGAGGAGCAGTCCAAGAACAGTCACTTGATTTTGAAGGGGTGAAACATCAGAAAGATGGGCTCTACTGTAGGTAGTTTATGCAAATATTGTATTAATAATAATAATAATTATATTTTTTTGGATGGTGTCCGTAAAATCCGAAGTCAATAAAATGGAGTAGTTTATGCAAATATTGTATTAATAATAATAATTATATTTTTTTGGATGGTGTCCGTAAAATCCGAAGTCAATAAAATGGAAGTCCGTAAAATAGAGGTTTTACTGTATAACATAAACAAACAATAGAATCACACTTTTTTTGCAGAATTTAAAATAAATAATCGTCTAGAAATCATCTTTAAGAAACTAAAAACTAGTGAACTGTTGCAACCTATTTTTAAAAAATAATTTGTTTTCATTATTATATGTTAATTATCATTTAGTTAAAACATTACTATATGTTAATTATCATTTACTTAAATATATTTTTATATGGTATTACTACATGTTAATTGTCATTTACTTAAATATATTTTTATATGGTTATTTATTTTTATAATGATATTGTCGGATTTGAATTGATTGTTAAAAAAGTAATGATTGACTAAGCTAATTAAGATATTGTCGGATTTGAATTGATTGTGATAAAAAAAAAATAACGCTTAACAACCGAGCTAACGAATCACATGATGTGATGACGAGCTGTTATAGAACTCGATTTTGTTGCAAGTTCACATAATCAGGAGTTGTTAACCAAAGCCTGCGTCGTTAACAAAGACATTTTTTTTTTCTTACAGCCACTCGTCGTTAACCAAGTATGTCATTATCCGAGGCCGTCATTAACCAAGATACCACTGTATAATATATATTAATGTATATATAATATATTATATAAATCCATAAATTGTATAAGTAACTTATGGATTTCAGCATAAAATCATAACCCACATAATTGTAGGAATAATTCCCAGCATATTTTTGGCTTTTAAAACAATATGTAAAGCTATAGCAGGTTTTTGTCATTATGATGATAGTCACGTGATGTTTTACTTCTCGTTCAATATGGCAGCAGTACATGGTTCGTTTACCAATTCTGAGGTAAATTTTTCGAAATATAAGAGATGCCGCTTTCGTCCATGATTCTATTATAATTTTTGACCAGTTTGATGAGATCTATTGAATGGTATCACATTTGGAAATTCCAAGAAAAGTAGAATCCAGCCTACACGGCGAATTAGATCTGGCACCAAGGCGGCAACTACTGTTGGTGTGGCTGTGATTACCATTTGCTCATTGGCCTTAGTTTGTGTGAAACATTGACTACTTGAGATATATCAATGTCACAATCGAAGTGGAGGGTGGTTTTAAGCAGGGTTGCAGAGTTGGATGGCAAATGATCCGACTCCAACTCCACCTTTTAAAAAAATTAGACTCCGACTCCCTAAAATTTGTAAGAGCTGACTCTGACTCAGACTGTCTACTCCGGGTAGTTTAAAAATCCAACTCTGACTCCGACTCATTCAAAAACCTCTGACTCTGCAGCCCAGGGTTGCAGAATCAGATGGCAAATGACCCAACTCAGACTCCACTCTGACTCCCTAAAATTTGTAAAGTCCGACTCCAACTCCCGACTCTGGACAGTTTAAAATTCTGACTCCGATTCCACCCAAAAACCTCTGACTCTGATTCTGCAACCCTGGTTTTAGGGGAACTGCCGAAATATACATGCAAAGCTATATACCTGGGATGGCAAAACTTCATGTCACTATGAGAAACATAGAAGAATCTCAAATGCTGCGTCAGTTTTTTGAATAATCTTAACTGATTTCAAAAGTGCAGTTTAATGCTTATTGCTTATTTTGTGCTCAATAAAATAGATATTAATATGCATTAATATGCAAGTTGATGTTAATGTGCATATTAACATCAACTTTAATAAGTGTGCATGTTGCCATGAAATACAAGACAGTCAAAATAGAATCTTGCCAAACATTGTTTATTATATAGAGGAATACCTCGATTATCGTGGTTTCAATTATCGCAATTCTCGATTTATCGTGGTTTATAATTTGATACCAAAATTCAATTATTGCGCTGAAAATTCGAATTATCGTGGCTTCGAGATATAGCCCACTATATAAGCAACCAGAATTACATTTGTTCTCCAGGTAACTCTCTTTAGCACTTCATTTTTATCTGACAGCGTGCTTGCTCACCACTCATCAGTAACTGTCTACCTTTACCTGAAGTACACGTGGACACGGCCGGCTTAACTCTGTAAGCAGATGATGCACAGCATCAGGGTGCCAAAATCAGTATATATATATTTATAAAAGCTGATCTGTATTTCTGTCTTTTTCTGGTTGCCACTGCCACTACTGCAGGAATACTCTATGCCACAGAGTAACAACATTAAGCAAATTTGTAAAATTTTAGAACAACATAATTTAAGCAAATTTGTAAAATTTTCTGTGTCCATATCACAGTTGTGCTACAGGACACAAAAGAATAGAAATTAAAACATGAACCTGCTTGGGAACAATCACCTACTTTACAGAGATCATCACAGATTAAAAATCATCTTCATTACATTATTGTTATAATAATAATAATAATAATAATAAAATGCAATAAAGGAGTGTTTCCAACCTGTTGGCCCACGGGCTGCATGTGGCCCTCAATGTCATTTTTTGTGGCCCCTAACACTCAACTAAAATGAAAATTAGAACAATATGTTATGAGATAATATGAGGGGTAACTCTCGCTTCATAGCTATGTCATATACTATTATACAGTAGTTTGATTTTAATGAAATGTAATTGAGCGAGTTATTTTTGACGGGCCTTATCAGATATGTACAGATGACACCGATCTTTCAAATTGTTAATACAAACTAAATGTTTTCCTGCAAGGACTACAGTACATCATTTTGTGCAAAATTTCTTACCAGAAAAACAAAAAACTGTAAATGAGAACCTGTATTTTTTTTTGAATAGATGAATACAATAATCAAGTTCCAAACTTGAAACAGTCTCTTTTAAGAACACACATAAAGAATGAACTAACGGACTTATTAAAGATTTGTTTGTTATATTTTTTAAATTAAGTTAATAATACAAGTAGTTATGGTTATTTGAATGTATGAAATTTTAATGAAAGCTCTTGTTTCTGTACAGAAAATGTGTGATTTTTTAATGCTTAAGAGAGAATTAAAGATTAATAACAAAGAATTAAATTAAACAACATGTATAATTAAAAGTAATTTAGTAGTAATTATATAATTTTATAATATGTTCATTCGATTACACAATGTTTTTAATTATCCTTCTATTCTATATTTTTGAATCCTTACTCTAAAATGTAATATGGCCTGCAGCAATTTTACAGGTTTATTAAATGGCCTATGAATTAAAATGAGTTTCACATGCCTGCAATAAAGAAAAATAGTCAATCAAAAATTTTTGAAACATTTCAATAATAATACTATTCAGTGATTGTTTTAGATCAGTGCTTCTCAAACTATGGGTCGCGACCCCAAATGGGGTCGCAAAGCAAAATGCTGGGGTTGCTAAAATATAAACTAATTACATATAAACTGAAATTCAAACACTTGAATTTCAGAAAAATTATATGTAATTTCACAAACACCCAATATTTAACGTATGACAACATATGTATTTTCAGTGTAGTTGGTTGATTGTGTTTATCTTAAGTGTGTAAATGATTTATGTACTTGTATGTTTTATTTTATATTTAATACCTGGGGTCGCGAAAAATCTCGAAATGAAAAATGGGATCATGAATGAAAAAAGTTTGAGAAGCATATTTTTAGATCATCTCACTAAGTCTGTGTTATAAAAATTTCACTGTCTTTAAATTACAGCAGCAACTGATTAATATATTCTCTTTCATTAATATAGATATTGAAAACATTACTAGTAGATTTGATATGATTTTTTTCTGAAGGAATATAATTTTAAAAACATTTTGAAAAAATATAATTTTTTATTATGAATTTACATAAATTTGGCAGGAAAGCATTATTTTAAAAATAACAAATTTATAATTTTTTACTTAAAAACTGCAACAAAATTTAAAGTAAAATAAACTACATATTTTATTTACATAAATTATGTAAATTTTGTTCATAAAATTTGAACAGAATTTTATAGAATGAAAATATTTAAATATATATAACAATTCAAATTCACAAAAGAGGATTATTCTTCCAGACAGGTGTAGCAGTTTTTACTGGAAGGAGACGTTGTATAGTAACTCTTTCTTCTGGATTATTTTCAGCACCATAAAGTTTCAATAATTCTTCAATTGCTTCATCTTCTAACTAAATTTATAAAATAAAAATTAGCAAATAGAATAAATTATTATATGCAGAGTAGATAAATTTCTAAGTGATTAACTTCTTTTTATAATCAACACAAAAAACAGTTTAAACAGAACCAGAAGATTTAAAATGCTTTTTAGTAACAATTATACATAATTTGTCTAATAAATTCCCAGAATGAGATCATTATGCATATATACATTGCCAATAAAATATATTTTAATCTATCATGTTAGTTGACTTAGTAAACTTCTAGATAAAGGGCACTCATTATTTTTCACACAAGCATCATGTAAGGAATATATTTTAGGCAAGATATTGTTTGACTTTTATACTAGTTCATTGTTATAAAGCAGAGAATAAACATAAAGGTCTGTTTAAGATATGGAAAACAGCAACTGAAACTGAACTTTGACCCATAAACAAAATGTCAAATCATGAAATGGATGTCCTGACATCACCCAGACCGTACGTTTACAGCTTCCGTAGATGCTACAAGTGTTGGGCCTATGGTCATTTGGCAAAGCAATGTAACAACCTGATTATCATAAACCAGTAGAGATGGTTAAATAAAGTTCATTTTTACCAAAATTATAATATGTAAGTTCTTTCACCTTTTCAAGTAATAATAATAACACAATATTAGTTCTACTCTTGAACAAGAACAAAAAAAACATCACATCCTTCTTTCGGCATCAGCCAAACGTACGGTAGACGAAATTTATGTTGACAATATGGCGGTCACTCATCTATCTCTCTCTCCACAGGTATCTGTGTTTTTTTTCTTTTTTTTCTTTTAGTTATAACTTAAACCAACAAAATTTATTATACATCTTCGGTAAGATTCTCTTTTCGGCATCAGCCAAATGTACGGTAGACGAGATTTATGTTGACAATATGGCGGTCACTCATCTATCTCTCGCTCCACAGGTATCTGTGTTTTTTTTTCTTTTCTTTTCTTTTAGTTATAACTTAAACCAACAAAATTTATTATACATCTTCGGTAAGATTCTAGTTGAGCCATAGCACGCGGTTCTATACATTAGAGAATAGAAGATTCGCCGCCCACCTACTAATGTATAAAATATGAATCAACAATTCCGTTGTATTAAAGATTCACTCCAAAACTATCTGGGCTATCAAGATGTTTTTATTAGAATCTATCATATAATCAAAAAGTAAGAAAATAATTTTGAGTCGACGATCGCTTATTATATATCCGCGTGCTATGGCTCAACTAGAATCTTACCGTTTTTGATTATATGATAGATTCTAATAAAAATATCTTGATAGCCCAGATAGTTTTGGAGTGAATCTTTAATACAACGGAATTGTTGATTCGTATTTTATACATCAGTCGGTGGACGGCGAATCTTCAATTCTCTAATGTATAGATCCGCATGCTATGGCTCAACTAGAATCCTACCCGCTCTTCTCATAACCAGGATCTTCACAAACATTTGTCACAAAATCTCAATGCATAGACTTCTTTAAAGGATTATGCCTCCTTTTACAAGTTGACCATTTGAAATGTCATAATATGCTGTTCTAAAATATAAAAAAAGTATACTTATATTAAGCCATCTGCATATTGTGAATAAATTTTCTTAAAATTGATAAATAGCCAAATCGCTTTACAACCGCTCTTCTCATAACCAGGATCTTCACAAACATTTGTCACAAAATCTCAATGCATAGACTTCTTTAAAGGATTATGCCTCCTTTTACAAGTTGACCATTTGAAATGTCATAATATGCTGTTCTAAAATATAAAAAAAGTATACTTATATTAAGAATCCATCTGCATATTGTGAATAAATTTTCTTAAAATTGATAAATAGCCAAATCGCTTTACAATTAATTCACTAGTTTAGAATAGTTAATTATTAAATTTTACATAAACCGTAATTTTATACTTTATATCTCTATTTTATGAATTATGAACTGATTCTGTGAAATATACAGTATTAATATTTAAGCTAGGTCATGACTAGAAAACGAAGCTTCCAGGCAGAACAATTTTGATGCAGTGCCATCTGTTGAGTAAATTATTAAATTTATTCAATTATTGGATTATTTTATAAATTTTTAAAATGCTTATCGTAAAAAAAATGAGTAACACAATTATTTAAATCGAAAAATAATAAATAATTATGGCAATTATGATTATTATAACTTTTACCATTTAGGAGATTATTCGACACAAACAAATACATATAATCGGCCTGATTGGCCGCTTGGAAACGCATCGACTTTCTATTCTAGAGGCCCTGTGTTCGACTCTCGAGTTCATGAATAGTAAAATGAATGAATAAACAAAATAGAATGAATGAACAAACAGATAGAATAAATCCAATGTGCCTCATCCTCGAGGTAATTTTTATTTTGGATAGCCTAAGTTATCTAACAGGATCGTGAAAAGTAATCTTACAAAATTTTGTCCCTATAGGTCAAACAATATGAGAGCCTATGAAAAACAACAGAAATAAGGATCTCAGTATGCCCCATCCCCTGATTTTGAGTATCCCATGTTGTTCGCTGCAAAATGGGAAACACCCTATAAATTTTGGTCCGATAGGTCAATTGGTGTGGGAACCTATGTGGAACAGACCGACAAACATTGAATTTTATACATATAGATATATAGATACATGCATTTTTACGACGATACGCGCCAGTATGGCGTATCAACACTTATTTCTAAAAATTTTTCTTTTCTCCTCTGTAAGATAATCAAAACCATACATACTACATATATTTCATACATAGATTATTCAAAATTTTATTCACTTAAAATTCTGTTTAATTAAAAAGTATAGGCCTTACTATATACAGTTTGAGGAAATTGAGGTTCGACGAATTTTATTTTTTAATTATATTTTCAAAGAAAACCATTAAAATATCGAATTTTTTCGAAGAATAACGTCATAGCCTCATGAACTAACTTTGGTAAACGTCCCCAACTTTTTAAAAAATTTTTGTTTTCACGTGGGTTATGACGGAAAAATTTTCTCGTTCCATTCGTTTCGTTATAAACGTATTCCACTGTGGTAAACGTCCCCAACTTTTTAAAAAATTTTTCTTTTCACGTCGGTTATGACGGAAAAATTTTCTCGTTCCATTCGTTTCGTTATAAACGTATTCCACTGTGTATATCCTATTCCTCTAAAAATTTGTCGTGGGCCCTGTCTGTTTGTCATTCCTTCTCTGTTTAAGTGAAATCCTTACGTCTAATTATCATAATTAATTTTCATTTTAACTATTTAGAATACAAAGATTTTTCTTTACCTTATGTTTTTATAATACAGTTTCAATTCTATATATGCGCACTTACTTAATTTAAAAAAGTAGAAAAAAATTCTTATTGTTAGGAAGCGGCCGGGACCCCTCAATCTTCTAAGGGCCTGGGGAATTTTCTCCACTTCCCCCTTCTCGGCGCCATTGCTCACGAGGGATATACTATATCTGGTGGCGGCCACTTATAGAGGCCAACACTCATGAGGAGGTCAACCGGATGGTTGAAGGATGGGGTTCAATGGGTCGGACCCGGATATCTCCTGAAAAATTGGAGGTGTGGGACCCGGCTTTGAACCCGGATCCTCCAGGGTGGTAAGCCACAGCTTTACTACGCGGCCATCCGGCTGACGAAGTATTAAAGCAAATAATAGCATTCAGTTTTCTCTTTTAAACTAATCTAAAGACTATTCAAAAATTAAATCTATAATTGGTTGGTTTAATTGGCTTTTTTAATGTGGAATAAGTGATTAAAAATAATTAAAGTGGCACTACAAAATGACTTAGTTTATAAAATTAAAAAAAAATTATAATAATAAGTTATAGACTTACAAGATAATTGAGCAGTTGTTGTTGATTCTGTAAACATTACCTCATTTAATCTTTATTGCATACTATTGCAAATTATATAGATCTTTATGTAATGAAAACTTGAACAGAATTTAAACTGACGAAACAAACCAGTTTTAATTAAATTATGCATACAGTTTAAATATCAGAAGCTTTAAAATTCAACATTTGAGCCACAAGTTTTAAAATGTATTAATAAAAGCATGTTTACATAATAATAATTATTGATATTAAATTTAATGTAATGATCACATTTAATAAAATTTAAAATCTCAATTTATATCATTTTTTTGTCAACAGATGACGCCACACTCCATTCAGATAGAATACTATGTGCGGGGGTCGGCCAGATGGCCGCGTGGTAAAGCTTTGGCTTACCACTCTGGAGGATACGGGTTCAAATCCGGGTCCCCCACACCCAGTTTTTCAGGAGGGGTCCGGGCCCGGTCCGTTGAACCCCATCCTTCAACCATCTGGTTGACTCCATCATGGGTGTTGGCCAGCCTGTGATGGGTTCTATAAGTTGCCGCCGCCAGATACAGAATATCCCATGAGGATATGGCGGCTTAATCTAACCTAACCTAACCTATGTGGCGGGGCGAAACAAGCCCTTCCACAGGCTGCCCACCCTGCTGAGGGGTGAGCCGGATTGTGGAGGACGGGGATCGACGGGCCGGTCCCGAACCCCATGATAAATATTTTTAAGGAGTGGGACCCGTGTCCTTCAGAGTGGAAAGCCGAAGCGTTTCCACGCGGCCAATCCGGCCGACGACCTTATATCATTTATTGCTTTATGTGGCAAGATTATCATTTTTTGAGCCACTACCTCTCTAACATTACTAAATTATAACTTTAATAAAAATAATTTTAATGAAGTCAGAGGGTCGGCCGGATTGGCCGCGTGGAAACGCTTCGGCTTTCCACTCTGGAGGTAAACCTTTGGCTTACCACCCTGGAGGATCCGGGTCCCACACCTCCAGTTTTTCAGGAGGGGTCCGGGCCCGGCCCGTTGAACCCCATCCTTCAACCATCCGGTTGACCCCATCACGGGTATTGGCCAGCCTGTGATGGGCTCTA
>AYEL01090764.1:0-52591 GCA_000484575.1 Olivierus martensii
GGCCGCGTGGAAACGCTTCGGCTTTCCACTCTGGAGGACCTGGGTTCGAGTCTCGGGTCCCATCCCTTGAAAATATTTATCATGGGGTCTGGGCCCGGTCCGTCGATCCCCGTCCTCCACAATCCCGCTAACCCCTGGTGGGCGACCTGTGGAAGGGCTTGTTTCGCCCCGCCACATAATATTCTACTAGAATGGAATGTGGCGTCATCTGTTGACAAAAGAAAATGAAGTCAGAAGATTATCCCTAATGAAAATACGGCAATTCAGAACTGAAGCTTCAATGAAAAATGCATATACAGGGTGCAAATGAATGACGTTTCCTAAATTTAAAGAATTATAAAGAGTGATATAGCGAACATTTTTCATTAAGGAAACCATGGTGGAATGCGAAATGGCGGCTCCACAGTGTTATGAATTGTCTGATTTCCTTGAGATAGAGAACGAGATAGGAGGTACGTGAAGGGTATTATCTACGAAACACAGGTGGAAACAGTGGATGAGCTACCTGAAAACATTTTCGCAGGATTTCACAGCACCAGAAGTGAGTGTGGAATCTTCCAGGAGTAAGAAGAAATATGGTTCGTTGTTACACACACTGCAATGAAGCTGGCTAACGTTAATGAAGTTGGTTGGCTTCGAACACTTAAAAATGTAAAAGGAAATAAAGTTCTCCATACTTGCATTACTCTACCTCTTTTTTATTCCCGACGATTAGCAGTGATATGACTTCTAATTCTATCAGAGCTGTGGAGCCGCCATTTTGAATTTCCGACCATGGATTCCCTAATGAAAAACGTTCACTAAATCATCTTTACAGTTCTTTAAATTTACGAAACTTCATTCATTTACACCCTGTATATAAATATAAGTATTTAATGTGTTATTTACGTTATTATTATTTTTTTAATAACATTAATTAAATAATCTGTATAGCAGAATGATGTATATTTTCCTGCTACTCTTCTAGTGTACTAAACTCTATAATTTTAATCATTTTCTTTTTAGAGATTTTCGAAACGTGATGAATAATTTATAGTATGGTAATGCTAGATTGATGACTGTACCATTATATAATAGTGTAATGCACCATTCGTAACATTTTGAGTCGCAGATTTGTTTTTGTTTGAATGAATCATGGAGAAGACGTACTACAGTGCTGTATTACTATAACGGCGTACGAAATAAACTAATGACGTCATTAGATGTCAGTAAAAAAGTCGTAGCTCTTGGCAACTTTAATGACTTCTACTGCAATAATTATCACACAAAATGAATCAAATTTTAATGCAATTATTCGAAATTTAATCGTTTATTTATTGCGTGAAGCAATCGGATAAAGAACTTAAATGCTTCTCATATCTCGGTTATTTTAAGTGTATTATGCTCATCTAAATATGTAATAATTATGTTTTTTATTTGATATTATTTGTTTAGAAAGCAATACTCGACAAATCGCAAAAATAAAATTGGTTTTCGTTCCAGTTTTGCATTCGATCTGCTTAGAGTCGCGACAAAAAAAGACGAGCGAGGTCTTTCACCTTGTTACTTCGCTCCTATAAAACACAGCTAAAGGATAATTTCAGATACATTTTGAATAAGGTATATGTCCTGCAAACAAACCTAAAGAATTTTTAAAATTAATTTGAAAACATTGCTCGCAGTATTCTATAAAAATTCGGCTTTCAGATGCCGAGATTTTATCAGAAACCAGAATAGAATAAGAGTCAATGTTAGAATTGTTTTCGGGGTGGTTTCTTTGTCATCAGACGGTACTGAAGTTCCAGATCTAGTTTAAAAACTGTTTATAGTTCGAATTAAAGTTATAAACAAACCTAAACGAGTGGCTGGAATAAACAAACGATGTTATTTTTTGGCATAATGATAAATTTGATTAAAACTTCCACGCACGAAAATCTTATAAATAGTAGATTAATTTAATTTATGACGAGAGATAATTAGGAATCTATGCTATAAATTCTTTAAAAATATATACGTATTTTATGCAAAAAAAAAAAAAAATTCGTATTCTTAGTACATGAGTTATAAGCTATAACTTTATCGGAAGGCTAGAAATAAAAATAATTGATAAAAAAATAAAAATATCAACTGATACCACAATTACTGACTGTAATCATATTATGAATGTCACAGTAATTTTATGAATAAAAAAAAATTATAGAACTTAGAGTAATGTCTTCAGATTCATTTGTTTAGTGATATTCTTTCCACGTGTTTCACTACTCTAGTGAGTTTGAGATGAAAACTTATATATTAATTAAACGAGAAAAAGGACAAAATGTAGGTCAATAAACATTAAAATGTCTTTATTGTTCACATTAATAAGGAATTTTGACTCTAATGTCGTATAATCGTCAAAGGATCGCATTTAAGTATCATATACAGGGTGAAGAAAAACTTCGTCGTAAAATTTTGTGTGCTGATAGGGGGCCTGGAAACAAGTCGAAAATGTGTAATGAACATATGGTCTACATGGCACCGTTTTCGAGTTATAACCCTTTAAATCTAGTTAATCATCATCGAGTACACAAAGAATCACGACGCGTCGCTCGCCTTCTTATCTACCCAGTAGTAAGTAGGAGAGCGCAATGCGACGCAAATACACAAAGAATCACGACGCGTCGCCAAGACGCGTCGCTCGCCTTCTTATCTACCCAGTAGTAAGTAGGAGAGCGCAATGCGACGCGTCATGATGCTTTGTATACTCGATGATTGGCTAGATTTAAAGAGTTATAACACGAAAACGGTGCCATTTAGACCATATCATGATGCTTTGAATACTCGATGATTGGCTAGATTTAAAGAGTTATAACACGAAAACGGTGCCATTTAGACCATATGTTCATTAGACATTTTCGACTTGTTTCAGTAAACAAAATTTTACGACGAAGTTTTTTTTCATCCTGTATATCGACAGTTGCAGATGAAACGAAAGTAAATTTATTTAGCATTTGTTTTAGAGAAATTCAATCGTGTGTCAAACGTGATTATGCTTTAATGAAAACTTTTATATAAGCTGTATAGAAGCAGTGTTTATTTTGTGTCATTTTCCGTCATAGATTTTACTTCGGAAAGCGAGAACACGCCAGAATCTGTCTGTTGTACTGAATTCTCGAAGGTAGATTATGACAGATTTATACTATGAATCAGTGGCATATTCCAGAAAAAAAAAAAAAAAAAAGTGCTCGATAAAATCTCATTGAATGCAGGTTTAGAGGCCACACCAAGACAGTTTACGATTTCTGATATTCTGTTACAGATTTCCGGCAGTTTAACGAGGCGAAAACTTTTCCTGAGCATACGACGAGAAAAGTAGAGTACAGTGCTCTTTTAAGGAGTTACAGCTACGTTATGAAAAAAAAAAACAGGAGTTTGTCCAGCGCCGGTGATGGTGACGAAAAGCTGTCGCAGTTTAGTAAGAACACGTGTTTAAACTAGAAGTTTTGGTAGAAGAAAAGAAGTTTATCCCAAAGAGAGAGAGAGAGAAGAGTTTTGGTTCGAAGCCACCGCGGGAGGGTGAAACGTCGCTTGCACCTTATTCCGTTTCCAGTGTACTGCAGAATGTGCGTGGAGTTCGGGAACGCATCCAAAACGATAAGTCGACTTCTAAAATTATCGTCAGCCCCGGTTCCTCCCCCGTTCTCCAACAATGGCTGCCAAGTGGTAGACGTACAAGCTCGTCATCGCATTCGCCTAGTGTTCGTCTGCTACACTCAGCAGAAAATTTCTCTCTTTTCTCTCCAAAATAATCTCTGCGGTAGGTGTGTGATTCGAGTTTTTTGCCAATTCTCGCGTCCAGAACTGTCTGTTTGATGTGGAAACACCATTTTTCTACGAACGAAGAGACGACAACGATCGTACGTTCCGAAAACCCGGGAAAAAATACATCAAAAATTTACCGAATTCTGTTGCGTCGGCCATGCCATACGTAAGTAGATAGCCAACATAAATTTTCCTATTTTTCGGTGCGACTGCTTAAACGCCGGCCTAGGAACAAAGGACTCTTTTAATACCTCTTCTATACTATCCAGTTTCGAGTGTCGAAATCGATGAAAGAAAAAAAAAAATGTTCTCCGTAAGCAAAATTTTCGTCATCATCGGCTATTTTCGGCTATTTAATATAAAAGAAAACACATTTTTCCCCCTACAATCGCTGAATTCGGTTATCTAATTATACTACACTTATTTTTCAGTCGTATCAGAGCTCAACCCTTTAGGCACTGATGGCAAGAGTGTTCATAGACATCTGTCAGCATGTGGAAGCCATAAGTTTTCGTCATTCTTCTCTTCCTTTAATCAGTTCCTCTCCGAAAACATTCGGGGTTATACTGTTATATTCTATGATTGATTTAGTATAACTTTCTCTAGGAAACTACACTAAAAGATAAAAATAATAACCTGTTATCACGCTGCTAGTTAGTCATTACGTTGCTAGTTTATCTTCGATTGCAAAATATTTGTTATCCGCTTCTTTAAAAACATAATAGGAAAGTTGTTTAATAACAAAAATATTTACAAAAGAAAATATTTTTACGAAGGATGTAAAATTGATTAACATTAATAAACAAAAATTACGGAAAAATCTAAATTGGCTTTTTATTTTTCTCAATTTTTTTTATAATTAAAGTAAAAAAAATTAAACAGAAAAATGGCGAAAAAAAATGGGAACTCAAAAATTGTTTTTTATGTTATTTATTTTTTTTTTATTCAAAATTTGAGGCATAGAAATCAAGTTTTAATCCAACAGAGAAGTTGGAATTTCTATTCGAAAGGACGAGTCAGAAGGAAAAGTCAAAATCTCTCTCTAGATCTAGATTTATTTAAGTGACAGAGTCCAGACAAACGGCGATGTAGCTTTTCCTTCTAACTTATCCTTTCGAAGGAAAAGTTATATTTTTAAAATGTTACGGAATGAAAATATAATTGGCCTGTGCCTCTTTTGAGTATTTGAGGTGGAATGACGAGCCAGATAAAATATTTTAATGAAATTTAACTTGAGCTTATACTCGATGACATTTAGGAGAGAGAGAGTTGGGAAATTTCCCATTTTCACTCTGTTAGTCACGTCTATTAAATGATTTGAGGAAAACACCACCGTTCCTACGTGCTCTTTTTTTAAATTTCAAGGTCGTCTTTAAAATTTGGCAGGAATTGCGCTTGACGTTCTTATAACTGCATCTTTCATTTTCTCCTGATGCGAATAAGGATGCTTAAAATAAATAGAAACTATCTCGTCAACTTTTTTCTTCCGTTTTTCATTAATTGCTATTTTGTTCCTTTCAGTATCAGTAATTTAAAGGATTAAGTTCCCGGCTGACATTTTTGTTAAGATCTGCTAACACATGCTGGAAAAATTAGTATCATTCTTCTGATTTTCGATATTCGGAATAAGTAAACTAGCCAGTTTTGGCTCTCCAGAACGTGTTCTCTAACAATTCTACACGATACAGTATTTGGTTTCATCAAAATCGGAACTTTCCTACTCGTAGGAGAAAAGCTTTGGCAAGGAAGGAATTGGGTCAGAGAAACGGAGAACAATTCGTCTGCTAGGCAGTCTACAACCTCGTTCTTCTTCTGGAGCTTCTTCTGCTAGGAATCTGGATCATGGATCGGAGATCACGTGTTCTGAAAGGAAATTTTTTCTTTCTTTTCTTTTCCGGCTACACGTGGGAAAGATGATTTAATTTCATACTTCTGGCAGTAATGTCGGCAATCAGCGACCAACCGGAAGCAAATCGTTCCAGGACGATACTGTAAAAATAGGAATGTCGTGCATCTCATTACATTTCGGCTTCTCATCGTTTGAAAGCGCCAGTTGTAGGTTAACGACCGAGCTCTCTCTCTCTCTCTCTCTCTTCTCTTTAACTTGTGTTTTATGTCTGCCGATGAATAAAGATGGCACCTGGCCACGGTGGAAACTCGATGCAACTCGACAGTATACTTTCATTCAAAATTTTCGTTTATTCTGCTTTGTTTTCGGATTAACGAACTGATAAACATTTAAAGAAATTTCTAATCAGCGCGGGGCAAACTTATGCCGAAAAAATGCCACACTTAAAAATGATACATCATGTTTACATTCATAGAAAATACATAAAGACCATAGTGCTAAGAAACGGAGCAGATTGGCGATATTTTGGTATTCGTTTTATTTATCAATAAAATTTTGGGCATTATAAATACTGAATACGAGGCCCGCGGGCCGCGGTTTGCTCATCTTTCTAAATTCAGCAAATTTTGAAGTATAACTTTAGTTATAGGAAATTTTATCGAATATACGTTTCATGTTCGATTTTTCGTTTATTTGTAGAAAGTTCGAAAACTTCTGTTATCGTCAGAAAGAGGAAAATTAGGCCAGCCGGTCGCATTAAAAATGATCTTTCTATTTTTAGAATTCTTGACTCTTTCGGTTTTGGCTGGCGTATTTAAACCGAATTAATGGCGAAAGAGGTGACCCATCCTTTTCTCGTTTAAGTGCGCACTTTCGTTATGTGGGCTACGAGATTTTTAAGTTAATTGGCAAACGAAGGAGAAATTATTTGTCATCTCTGTTTAACGGGGGTTTCGAATTTTGAACTAGCTCTGGCCAAACTTCTTGGAAATGGGCCACCTTTCACCTCTGCTTGTCTGCACAAAGTCATCCTCTACTCTTCTGTAGACGGAAGCTCTTCTCTATCTCTCTCTGGAAGGAGAAAAATGTGATGGAATATGTTTGAGGAATGATATAAATTAAGATGTCGGTTTTTGTTGTTAGGTATGCATTCAAACAAACAAAAATTTTCATTATTTTCATTTTATCGCTCATACATCATCATTTTCTTATTGGCGCTAATGAGAGTAACATTAGAACCTGTTAATCATAACATTATCCAGCATGGTAAAGAAGAATGCAAGCTTATAAATTTTACTTTATTTTTTCTGGAAATGCTAAGGCAACAAACCTTTTCTCTGACAATGTTTTAATTCTAATTTATGACAAATTTTCACCAGAAATGCTTATTTATTTATTTTTTTATTTTTTGGACTATTAGAGATTAATAGATCTCGATTTCTCTTAGGGAAAAATAAATCTTGAAAAATTGACTTTAAAAATTGATCCTTGATGTGAAATTCTAGTGCTTTTTATATCATTTTCAGTAGCAAAGTTTCAATATATCTGACAGGTATATTTAGAAATATATATTAGATATTTAGTTATAAATTTTCTTTAATAGAAATTTCTGTCAGTACAGGACGACATTTTAGATCAGGGGTTCTTAACCTTTTGATGACTCCAGAACCCCAATGGATTGTCTAATATGGTTCCATACTTTCTTTCACTTGACTGTCGAAATAATCACCACCATTCTTTGTATTAGTTGCCAGTATGACTTCCAAATATGTCAACAGTTCGAATTTACTTTACTTTATAGAGATCGATTCCCATACTCTTAAATGGTATTGATACCCCTGGTTAAGAACCCCTGTTTTAGATTAAAGCATATCTGTTGTCATTTTTTTCTATTGTAACTTCAGAGTAACTTATAGTAACTTCAGAGTAAGTTATAGTAACTTCAGAATAACTTATAGTAACTTCAGGGTAGGCCCTACTTATAGTAACTTCAGGGTAAGCCTTACTTATAGTAACTTCAGAGTACTTATAGTAGCGGTAACTTATAACTTCAGAGTAACTTCAGAGTATTTATAATATTCATTCGATTTTGCTCTCTTCAGATTAATTCCCTTGCCAATTGAACTAAATAACTGTTAATTATGTTAATATATTATCAAAATATGATTTTATATTATATTAGCTTTGAATAATTAAATTTATCGCCCTGTTTACATGTAACTTTTGCTCAAATTGTGATATTTTCTTTGAGAAACAAATATATTTTCTAACTATATTCTAATCTTTGACTTTATGCAAGGCAATATTTCTTCCTGAAGAAGCAGGAGATATAATAATTTTTTATTATATTTCATAATAAATCCTCTAAATATGGAAAATGCATAGGGGATCCAAATCTGATTGAGCGTTCCCTGTATATGTTTATGGTTCGATATAATGATCATTCTGATCTTAACTTGTGAGTTTAATTCTGTGCTTCAATATTCCTCTGAAAAACTGATATTCTTGTTTTCACTTCTCCAACATGGTTAAGAATGCTAGAGAAATAAAATGAATGCACTTGACTCAACATTGTCAATCAATTCACTAGAAAGAAAAACTCTTAAGTTTCTAGTAACTAGCATCAAAATGTGTGACATTGTTGACTTCTGCACTGTATGACGTCTAACAAGAATTAAGACGTCAACAAGAATCTAACAAGAATCCTTAAAATGTCGATTTATATTCTTTTTTAGGCCCAATATTTCAATATAGGAATTGAATAAAACTAATATTTTGAGCAATTCTGAATTTACTTCGATCATTTTTGCAAGTATTTCTGCACTGTATGACGTCTAACAAGAATCCTTAAAATGTCGATTTATATTCCTTTTTAGGCCCAATATTTCAATATAGGAAATGAATAAAACTAATATTTTGAGCAATTCTGAATTTACTTCGATCATTTTTGCAAGTATTTCATGTTTTACAATATAGACATATATACTTATAATAACTTCAGAGTACTTATAGTAACTTCAGAGTAACTTATAGTAACTTCAGAGTACTTATAGTAACTTCAGAGTAACTTATAGTAACTTCAGAGTACTTATAGTAACTTATAGTAACTTCAGAGTACTTATAGTAACAGAGTAACTTATAGTAACTTCAGAGTACTTATAATACTATAGTACTGTAACTTCAGAGTATTACATAACTCTAAACAGTTATATAGTACTCTGAAGTTATGTTCTTGAAAAATGAAACTATTGATGGTTAACTGATTTATATAAAATGGATCAAAGTCCCGTATGATTAAGTAATGGCTACATTTTTATTGATATCATTTAAGCAAAGCAAAAATGATTTTGTATATTAAAATGGATAATTTTTCATATAAAAAATTAAAAAAAAAATTAATTTACCAACGTACAAAAGTCTACACAAAGTTCAAAAAATAGCATTGCACGTGTTAATAATGATACATATACTAGACAGACATGAAATTTCAAAAAAATAAAAAATCAGCAGGCACCATAAGCGACTGTATTTCGGAATTAGAAACTACAGTATCTGCAAGCATATTTTTGTATGCTAATAGCTCGAGTGCTGGCACTGGTCTGGTATTTCTGGCAGGCATTACACGCTCATTGACGTCACACAGAAAAAAATATTATAATTGAATTAATTAAAAAAAGTAACATAACAAACAGCTTTTAAACCACACATACTAGGTTAACCCACTTAATCTTTCTTATCTTTAGTAAAACTGTTTGAAATGTTCGAAAATTTCGTACCTTTATAGATTTTATAATCGGGATTATATCTAAAAGTATACCAAAAACAGATAAATGAAACAAGAACAGCAGTAAAAAACAATTAAAATTTTTTACTAATATTTTGAAATATCTTGTTATAATGAGTACTTTAGTAGAATTTCCATGACTGCATAGCAGCTCTCTGTAATTATAAAATTCTGAGAAACGAAAAAGAAATATTGGGCCTTCTAGGGCTCTTTGATGATGCTAGATCGGGTGGGCAAACCGCGGCCATCCAACCAATAGCTATAAAGCAAAAAATTTTATCGATAAATAAAATGAACACAAAAAAATATCAAATCTATTCCATATCTCAGCAATATAGTTTATATAATTTCTAGGAAAGTAATAAATAATAATTCATATGATAAACTGTAAGTGACATTAGAGTGTCTTACAAAAATAGATTTGATTAACCAGAATAAATGTCGTTGCAAAATACATTCAAAATCAAATAAAATCGTTTTGTCGATCAATTAACTCAATACCTTTCGTAATTTCACGGTGTTTGTATTTAATATTTGTGATTTCGTAATTTCATGGTGTTTGTATTTAATATTTGTGCAATTTCCTAAGATTATTGTTTCAAATTTAAAATGATTAAATTATAATTTTAATATATAATTTAAAAGATTTCGACCTGCCGAGTTTCTTTGAAAATGATGTTTCACTTTTTTCGCACTGCTGGCATTATTCAAACCCATGATTCATGTAACGGCCAATGATCTACTAAGAAAACTGGCTTAATTTTAACATGTCACCCTTTTATAATACCAATGAAAGCTGATCAACTAAGAAAATTGGCTTAATTTTAACATGTCAGCCTTTTATAATATCTGCTGATCTACTAAAAAAATTGGCTTAATTTTAACATGTCACCTTTTATAATATCTTAGTCAATAAACCTCCTTAGGATCTTTCTATTTTGGCTACATAATTTTCTAGAAAATTTTATCACCTCAGACAGTTTTTAGATGAAGGCGGGATTTTGGGATTTTTTTGTTATTTTGTTTTACGCCCCTTTCCAATCAGATAAATTACTAAAGGGCAGGATCGCTTCCAACCACAGAGGATATCCACACTCGTGGAGGGTGTTCAGATGGTGAAGGATAGGGATCTCTGGGAAAGTGCGGCCCTAGGTTATATTTCATTGATGCAATATGGCCCTTTCTCCCAAAATTTTGCCCTCCCTGTTCTAGATCGTACAATAACTGTCGAATTAAGAATCATCTTGTTTCTAGAAATTCGGTAACAAATATTCCTTTCTGCTGAGTTCAGCGCCTTTTTCCCCCTTTTTTTTTCTTTAATCCTTATCTCATTTTACACGGTTATAAAGACCTTTAATCCTTATCTCATTTTACACGGTTATAAAGAACATATCCTGTCTAAAAATTAATGAACCAATCCCCTTTTTTTTCTTTAATTCTTATCTCATTTTACACGGTTATAAAGAACATATCCTCACTTTTCTTTACCTTCTATAGATTGATTTACACGGTTTACAGTTTAATTGAACATATCCTTCTATTAGAAGTTATAAAGAACATATCCTCGACTTTTCTTTATCTTCTTTAGATCGATTGGTTTACAGTTTAATTGAACATATTTATTTTGTATGAATTCTGCATCTTTACAATTTAATTGAACATATCCTTCTATTTTGTATGAATTCTGCATCTCGTTTTACATGGTTTCAACATATCCTTCTATTTTGTATGAATTCTGTGTCTCGTTTTACACGGAGTTTGCACGATTTTTTCTATGAATTTTGCGTCTCGTTTTACATGGTTTCGGTTTGCACGATTTTTCCAGGAACGTTTCTACCGTGTAAATCAAGGGATGAGTGTATGTGTGTGTTAACATTGCTTATCTCGTATGACAATTCATCGAAATCTTTTTTCAGTTCTTTTTCTGAAATAAAATTAAGATATCTAATATTGTTTATCCTGAAAAGCACTGGCTCAATCATTACAGACAAAAGATCTTCCACAGTAATATCAATTCTAAAAATATTTATAATTAAAATATTTTTGTAAATTAAAAATCTCGTTAAAATACTTCCTTTTTCTTATAAGAAATAGTTATTTCCTATTGTAAATTTAGTGGAACTCGATTTAAAATATATTTCTGAGTCTCATTTTCGTTGCATTTCATGATTGTAAAAATATGATTCTCCGTCTAAGTAGCTTTCCTGCAATTAGTTAATTGTTTGCAGTTAAGCTACTTTGAAAAAAATCGATTTTTTTCTGGACTATAATAACTCATCAAAAATGAGACTAGACAAAATCTTTTTAAAGAATTTGAACTAAATTAAAAATAGGAAATAAATTTTTCAGATATATACAGTATATATCTAAAGAAGGATTTTAATCAAATTTTGATAAAAAAATATTTTTAACTGTAAATACCTAAATTTTAAATTGATATTGTGAAAATTAGCTCAAATATAAAATAAATCGTTATTTGAAAAATCTTGAAATAAAAGTGGAACTTACTGTATTTTTACCCAATCATACCTAAAGTTAGTAATTTTAACAGTAATAAGGATGAAAAACAATAAATTTAATTAAAACAGCAAATTCATAGTATTTATATATAAAATTATGCTTTTGTTAAAATTATATATACATAATTTTTTAACAGAATTTTATCACCTCAGACATTTATTAGATGAAGGCGGGATTTTGGGAGTTTTTCGCTATTTTGTTTTATGCCCCTTTCCAATCAGATAAATTATTAAAGGGCAGGATCACTTCCAACCACACACATCCGTGGAAGGGAGTTAGATGGTGAAGGATAGGGATCGCTGATAAAGTGCGGCCCTAGGTTATATTTCATTGATGCAATATGGCCCTTTCTTCCAAAAGTTTGCCCACCCCTATGCTAGATTAAAAAAAAAGGTAATGTAAGAATATACAAGATTAATGCTGAATAATATTCGTTACCAGAGTTTTACACATTCACACAAAATATACACAATCTGTATTTTATGTAGACACTATATAACCGTCACATCAGTATTCTATACCTATAGTACTACTAACTTCAGAGTATTTAATTTTACTAATAATTTAGTAATTTGTAGTAATTTTTAATATAGTAACTTCAGAGTACTTATAGTAACTTCAGAGTACTTATAGTAACTTCAGAGTACTTATAGTAACTTCAGAGTAACTTATAGTAACTTCAGAGTAACTTATAGTAACTTCAGAGTACTTATAGTAACTTTAGAGACGTATAGTAACTTTAGAGTACTTATAGTACTACAGTGCTGTAACTTCAGAGTACTATAGTACTCTGAAGTTATTTTGTTGAAAAATGAAACTATTGATGGTTAACTGATTTATATAAAATGGATCGAAGTCCTGTAACGATTAATATAAAAATGGGTAATTTTCATTCTGAAATTGTGAATTATATTCTATATATTGTCATAACATATAGAGATCCATTTTTCACAAAACAGATGACATTGTTTATAACATTAACACTTCTTCACTGCCTCTTAAATCAGTTGACAATTTATTACGAAGATTTATAGCAGTTTAATTATTTTTTTAATATTTATCATTGTTGTTTAATGTTTTACATAAATATTGCAAAATTTTTTCCTGTTAAACAATTAAAAAAAATTGAAATTCAGTCACAGAGATTAAACATTATGCATTATATAAGTTTATATAAAATCTGTATAACTTCTAACTTATATCAGATCATTATTTTAAGCAATGTAGGTATAAAAATAAGAACAAAAATTATTATGTAAAATTTTATTGTAGCGTAACAAATGCTTAGTTATGCACAATGTGAAGTAGTTCCACATGTTTATGTTCATCTGTGCTGAAAATCTGCTTGTGACTCGATAGTTGGAATGATGTATTTGTGATAGACGTAAACTGGAACTTGGTATATAAATATAGCGATGACGTGTGTATCTTGGGATCAACGTATAAAGAATCAATGAATATCGAGATACTGTAGCAGTGTTATTGCTCGTTAATACATTGATAAAAAAAAAATAAAATACAATATTTAATTAATTGGGATTACTGTGAATATTAGAAAGTTTTCAACTAAGCGTTAAAGTGGATCCATCAAGATGAAATTCACTGCATCCTATTTTTCTGGCGATAAACATCTACTGTAAATAATCTCTTGTGTTTTAGGTTTAGTTTGGAATTTCATTCTAGTAAAAGTCAGATTTCTGATCTATCATCGTGATAGCTAACTGTTGAATGCATTCCAGATACGTAGATCCTATTCATGGTTAATTATTGGACTAGATCAGTGGTTCTCAACCTTTTTTCTATTGAGGAACACATTTTAATATTTTAAAATTTGGCGGAATTTTTATTAACAGATTATTGTATTTATTCTTATTTATTACATTCAGGTTACAGACATACTCTTACGACATCATTAAATGGCGGTCATTATTAAGTTATAACGCCACCTGCGGATTTTGTCTTTTTAGAGAAACTATAATTTTAATTTATATTCTTTAATTTTTAAAGTATGAATAGCGACAAAAAATTTTGGTTGTCGCAGAAATTCGAGGATTATATTTTTCTAATGATACCCTACTTATAGGAATGGGTAGAGTGGTTCGACTGCAAAAGGGATATCCAGTCAACCACGTTTCTCTATTAATATATATGATTCATACAGTTACATATATACAATTTATTCTTAATTTTTCGCGGCACACCGTCAAAGGCTAGTCCAGTGGTTCTCAACACTGGTTGAGAACCACTGGACTAGATACTATATAAAATAGAGTTATCACTGAAATTATTAGTTATTTTTTTACTGATGATTTAAGAATTTTTCTATTATTAAATGAAATACAGTGCTCTTACTTTTCGACTGCATTTGGAATTGTTTCAACTATAGGAATTCTTTCGTTCTAGTCTAGTCGAACAGTGTACTAAAATTTCTTGGGCAGATGATTCAGTAAAATTTAATAAACCGTTGAATGAATGGAAAGTTGAGCAGGAAAGCTCTGATTTTCTAAAAGATTCCAAAATAAATGACATAGAATCCATTTATCGAAAGAGAAATAACTAACTTTCAAGAATTCGAAACGATTCATTAATTTCATCCTTATATCTGGGGCTCAACTGACCACGGATTTAGTAATTACTAAAGAATGTCCCTTTGTTTATATAACAACAACATCACATTCATATCCTTATAAGAGTGTGAGCAGCACTGAAAGAAGGAAAAACCAAAATAAAATGAAGGAAGGGGAAAAAACATTCACATGCACCAATTAGATTTACACCAGCTTCATTTACAATCATTCTTTTTAAAAATGTCCCTTTGTTTATATAACAACAACATCACGTTCATATCCTAATAAGAGTGTGAGCAGCACTGAAAGAAGGAAAAACCAAAATAAAATGAGGGAAGGGGAAAAACATTCACATGCACCAATTAGATTTACACCAGCTTCATTTACAATCATTCTTTTTCTCATATGTAAACATTCTGAAGCCCATATCATCCACTTGTTCTCTCCACTCTTTCCTCGGTCTTCCTCTCCCGCATTTACCCTCCATACATCCAAACATATACTTGCTTTGTTAATTGAAGAGTATGATCCAAAAATGCGTTATTTCATGAAATAAAAAAAGATCAAAATGGCTGAACGCATTTTGGGATCATACTCTTCAATTGTCCTTCATTCATTCGATCCACATGACCAAACCATCTCAAAGTTGATATATTTATTGTATCTGTCACAGTCCTTTTAACTCCACATTGCTTTCATATTTCTTCACTTCAGCTACATCTCTCAAATATATCATTTCCACTGCACTTAGTGTGTTTTCTATGCCTTTCACTCCATACCTCTTTATTTATAGCGGTGGCATAATATACATGTATACAGTAATTAAAAAAACAATCAATTTATAGAAGTAAATTTTACAGTACATCAAATTAAATATTGATTAATTAGATTGTGTGAGTTGAAATATGTTTTAAAAGAATATTCTTATATTTTGCCAATTATTTATTCTATAAAATTACAAGCAAGATCATAATAATTTATAATAAATTAAAAAATATATATATATATGTTAAATATCATTAGAGAAAGCAATATTTTTAGAATATAATTACATTAAAATGGTAATTACAGTCTGACCTCGTTAACACGCGGTAAATGTGGACCATGGTTACTAAACCACGGGTTAAGTGAACCGCGAGTTACAGTATTAATATAAATTGATATATAATATATACGGGGTCAGACTGTAATTACCATTTTAATTACATTAAAATGGTAATTACAGTCTGACCCCGTTAACACGCGGTAAATGGGGACCATGGTTACTAAACCACGGGTTAAGTGAACCGCGAGTTACAGTATTAATATAAATTGAACGATAATATGAGTTTCAACATTGATATGAATTTTCTGTATGATTTGACCAATACAAAATGGATGAACGAGCAATTAATCTCATTGATCACTAGATTTAATGACGACGAAGATGTCTAGGAGTATATCGCAAGCGATTGTTTACCGAGTTAGCTATGGTAAAACCGCGAGTTAAGCAAACTCGCGTGTTATTGAACCTCGGGTTGAGATTTAATGACGACGAAGATGTCTAGGAGTATATCGCAAGCGATTGCTTATCGAGTTAGCTATGGTAAAACCGCGAGTTAAGCAAACTCGCGTGTTATTGAACCTCGGGTTAACGGGGTCCGACTGTATTTATTTTAATTTGCAACTAAAAATTAATTTATAGAGAAAGAAGCACAGTATAACAGTATGAAATATTAAACTGTCCGCTTAAAGTATTGGAAAAGCATTATTATGAAATCAGATTCAGCTTCAAATAATTAAAGAAATCTGATTGATTTTAATATTAAAAAATATATTATGTTATTGTGTTAAAGTAATCTATCAAATTTTAAACGATAATGAAACTTTAAGTTGTATATAAAAAACAAAATAATACACGATATCATTAGCAGAGACATTCGGAGAGATACTGCATTCATCAAATTCCATAATTAACAAACGATTGAATATTTGTAAAAAAGAATAACAGCTAAACTTTTGAGTAAACATCACTAAAGCATTTAGATTATTTATCTGAATATACGATCATTCTATAAAATTTTATAAATTTATTCGATGCCACAATGCAGGACCGGTTCAACATATGATCGAGCGGAGCGCCGCTCAGTGCGCCAAACAGTGCTGGCGCATTTTGTATTTTATTATTATTATTATTATTGTTGTTGTAAGACACGATGATTTTTTACATACAGTTTAAACGATGAGAGGACTGTAAAGTGCAATATTTTTATGAATTTATTTTTAAAACTGACGACTTCAGGGGCGCAACAAAAAGCTCTAAGGCCATACTGCCATAATGTCTTTTGATAATTTAACGAGTGATTATAGGGCTGAATTCTGCTTTTCATGGAATTGCCAAATGTGATACCATTCGATAGATCTCATCAAACTGATCAAAAATTAATGCACAGATTAGAAGATATTTCGAAAAATTTATCTCAGAATTGGTAAAAATTAGAAGATATTTCGAAAAATTTACCTCAGAATTGGTAAACGAACCATGTACCCTGGCCATAATTGAACGAGAAGTAAAACGTCACTTGACCATCATCGTAATGACGAAATGTCACGTGACCATCGTAATGACGAAAACCTGCTATGGTGTTACATCTTATTTTAAAAGCCAAAAATATGCCGGGAATTATTCTTACGTTTATGTGGGTTACGATTTTATGCTGAAATCCATAAGTTACTTTTGCAATTTATGGATTTATATATTATATTGTACTGTATATACTGTACATTAATACTGTATATAATATATATTTGAATCAAGATTATAATTACATCATCTTAAAAGTGTTCTTGCCAAGATTGAATATAATTTTTGCGCGACATCTTCAATATGTATTACAGTAAACTCCCGTATAACGTGCTCTCCTATAACACGAATTCATATAACGAAATTGCTCTTCTATAACACGAATTCGTGTAATTTTACATCTTGAAAGTGTCGCGCAAGCACAGCGCGCAAAACATTGTCCCTTTCAAGATGGCGTCGAGCACAGGTACCGATACTTCGTTGTGATAAGTACTTTTTCATATACCTACTTATCGTTTCCGTTTTCGCGATTGATTTATATACCGATTTACTACTAGTAATATGTATTATGCAAAAATCTCGGATTCCGTGAAAAGCAGAATCTTGCCCGATTATAGTTTCAGGAGTGTAGATCATTGTAGCCTTGGTGTTGCTTTAAGTATTCTAATTTATCCTTATTGCTTAGTTATTTATTGATAAATAAAATATAATTTTGAGAATCTTAGACGAAAAAAAATATTCTCGTTACTTTTTTAACTTTTATTAATACTTGCATATCGTTCTGGTTCGGCAATTATATCAAAATTAATTAATTATTTACGTTTAGTTCATGTTACATCCATAAAATGAAATTATTTTATTGAAAATAAAATTTTATAAATAAATTATGAATTTATTATTATTAGATTTATTTATTCTGAAGAATATAATTTAGTGGTCAATACATTTAAAGGAAATTGTGAGATCAATAAAACTTTTTTCCCGTGTAAAAATTAATATTTCAATTATAAAAATCTAAATATTCAAGTACAGTAATTTATATACTGCAAAAAATTGGAAAAATTACTTGTTATATTGTATACTGTTGGAATCACTGATATGGGAGTCAGAAATCATTCACAATCTCACTCGCAAATCGTAAGAGGCGATTGAATGGTTTCCTCATTTTCCATTAATGGTCTGCTACACTTTTGGCAGAATCTTTTCTATTTCTTCACTCTTTCTTATATTCTTCTCACTCCATTCTTCAAGGCATTAAACGTTTGAGTACGTCTTTTATCTCTTTCAATAAATATAAATGTACACTTGCTAGATTGCTTGGCATTATTTGGATATTCAAGAAATATCCAAATAATGCCAAGCAATCTAACTGTTACTTTACAGTAACATCACTCAACAATGACATCACTGTTGTTACACATTTTTGACATCATCCATTATTACTTCACAGTGTCGAAATAATGATGTCGTATACCAATGACGTCTGATGTCAAATACAGGTAGTCATCGACTTACGACAACCAAAAATTATTATTAAAAATTCTCTAATTCAACTTTGACGCCTGCAATATACATGCATATATCACATTGCTTTCGTATAAGCATCGCCATTAGTCGGCAAGCAAAGTCTTTAAACAATAAGCAATAGCCGCTAGTGTGATTCACTCACTTCTAATTTAACACTGTCATGTCCAAGTATGAGAAATGATACTACTGATGAAAATTCCAAAGTAAAAAAGGCGAGAAAAGCTTAAAATTTAACCGATTTAAGTTAAATAAAAATCTAATTTACGAAAATATTAAAACAGAAATCAAACAATTCAAGAATTAAATTGCTTATTCATCGTAAGTCGAGGACTTTTTTGTTCTCGATTTACGACGGAGACGTTGGAACGGAACCCCTGTCGTAAGTCGACGACTACCTATAATGACGAGTGCTGGATAATATCATAGCGATATAACGAGGGAGACACTCCGCTAATATTTAAAATAATTTTAATGTAAAATGAAATAATATCCACAAAATATTTTTTCTGTTAAAGTTTATGTGTGGAATTTAATACAGGAAAACCTGTACTTGCAGGTTGTCCACCTGAGTTAGGTGGCCATCCCGCAAGCTGTGGCTACCTTAATATCCGTCCAAGCATATTGCGGGATTTTTAAACTGTGTAAAATGGCCATCTGTGTTCTATGGCCATGGCCAGTGATATTTGATTTCGGCACCTTGTGTGCAATATCTATTAGGTGGCCAGCAAATCGCGTTTTGATCAGAAATGCCAGATGGGCTCTAGATCTTCTATCAGCTGAGCATTCTAAAGTGAAAAAAAAATCCCGAAAACAAACATTACTGATTTCTTTCCTTAGATTTAATTAACAGTATGAAACTGTGTCATCAACTTTGATATTTAATAAAGAAATTTGTAGCTAACTGTGTCTGGTGGCCAACCTGTGCTTGGTGGCCATAATCTCAACTACCTCCTAGCACAGTTTTTCCTGTATTACTATTTTTTTTATTATTAATTTTTATATATTTTTAAAGACATTTTTCTGGATTTTTCTTCAGCATCATTGTGTATTCTGTATATATTCAATTCTATTGATATGTCAATGATCCTTTTTGTTTTTGTTGTTGTTTTTTTTGCACTCTTTAGAGCAGTGGTTCTCAACCACTGTGCCGCGACACACTAGTCTGCCGCGAAAAATTAAGAATAAATAGTATGTATATAATTGTATGAATCACATATATTAATAGAGAAACGTGGTTGACTGGATATCCCTTTTGCAGTCGAACCACTGTACCCATTCCTATAAGTAGGATACCATTAGAAAAATATAATCCTCGAATTTCTGCGACAGGCAAAATTTTTTGTCGCTATTCATAATTTAAAAATTAAAGAATAAAAATTAAATTAAAATTATAGTTTCTCTAAAATCACAAAATCCGCAGGTGGCACTATAACTTAATAAGAGGTGCCATTTAATGATTATTTGTACATGTATGTATAACTAATCCGCAGGTGGCGTTATAACTTAATAATGACCGCCATTTAATGATGTGATAAGAGTATGTCTGTAATCTGAATGTAATAAATAAGAATAAATACAATTATCTCTTAATAAAGTCATCGTACGTTGCAGAAACGGGCATAGTATCCAAAATATATAAATGATAAAGTGTATAGTGATGTCATCATCATTTTGCGAAGTAAATTGTAAATCCTTTTTTTTTTTATGCATCGTTGGCCGATTGCCTAAAAACATTTTGCAAGTATTTCTTTGCTGTATCGTTACTGATAGAAGGATGTAAACATTAAAATAAATACTGAAACGGTCGTTTAGATAATAGTTTTGACATTAATTAACCAAATTATCGTGTTACTTCATCAGTTTTAATGCAATAAATATGGTGTAAATTATTAAAAAAAATAATAATAACAATTTGGAAAATTACCAAACATGCATCCACGATTTATAATGTTAGATTGATGATAATTATTAGTAGAATCGTCGAACTTTTTCAGTATTAAAATATTGAGTAATATATTGAGTATATATATTCTGCAATTTCTTAATGACAAATATTCATTTTTATAAAAGATCTGTGGAAATTCTGTCACTTGTTTACAGAGGAGAAATTTCAAAAGCAATTTTACTTACAAAAATCATGCAGGTTTTAATTTTTTTTTTTTTTGACTTTTGTTTACGATACTTTCCGAAACAAATGCATCTTTCATAGAAAGTTTCATGGTTAAACGTGAGATGAGCAACGAAAATTTAATGAAAACTACATCAGATTGAGCCAACAATATTCTTTTCTGTATAGATATTAAATTATTAGATATTTTCCTGTAGAACAATATTTTCCAGTCTCATTAATGCTCAAATGAGATTTTTGATAAAAACTTTAATAAAGTAATAATTTAATAAATTTCTTTGGTATAGCAATAGTTTTTCTTAGTAAAGCAGATAATTTTCTAGCAACAGACTTATTAATTTCTTGGAAAAATGCTGATTTACATCTTCTATCAGAATACTTGGTCTGCAGATATGTTTTGCTCGTTTAAAATATTTTAATTAGTTGACAACACTTCAAAATCAAAGATTTCTCACAAAAGCTTGACTTGGTTCGAAAAATCGGAACAATTCGGAAGATTTATCAATAGTATGTAGACTTTGAAGTTGACTTGTCTTGGTGCTGGGGAAAGTGTATCTGATTTCTTTTCCAAATCAAAGGAAGTGAGGAATTATAGAAGACAATTTTAAAAATATAGAAATGCAGTATTTAATTATTAATTATTATTTAACCAAGTAGGAATTTAACATGCAGTATTTACCTTATTAGTTTTTGTAAGCATTTGAATTTGCCATCACTGATCTGTAAGCAACTTATCATCTGAATATATATGTTATCTACATAACTAGTATAACTGACTTCTTAGAATCTGTCAAAATAGAAGTGACAAACTAAACTGATCAAAAAAATCCAGTTTCTCTTATGTAGATTAATTATCCATCGTATTTTCTTGTACAGTCAAGAAAAACTAATATTCCAGTTTCGCAGTTTTCTTGTAAAATATTATGACATTTCTGCGCAGTTTTCTTGAAAAACATTATGACCCTTCCTCGCAGTTTTCTTGTAAAATATTATGACCCTTCTTCTCAGTTTTCTTGAAAAAAAAATCCAGTTTCTCTTACGTAGATTAATTATCCATCTTATTTTCTTGTACAGTCAATAAAAACTAATATTCCAGTTTCGCAGTTTTCTTGTAAAATAGTATGACATTTCTGCGCAGTTTTCTTGAAAAACATTGTGACCCTTCCTCGCAGTTTTCTTGTAAAATATTATGACCCTTCTTCTCAGTTTTCTTGAAAAACATTATGACATTTCTTCACAGTTTTCTTGAAAAACATTATGACATTTCTTCATAGTTTACTGGTAAAATATTAATGACACTTCCTCACAGTTTTCTGGTAAAATATTATGACATTTCTTCGCAGTTTTCTTGAAAAACATTATGACATTTCTTCATAGTTTACTGGTAAAATATTAATGACACTTCCTCACAGATTTCTGGTAAAATATTAATGACACTTCCTCACAGTTTTCTGGTAAAATATTATGATACTTCTTCACAGATCTCTTGTTTTCTCGTGTCAGATTACCAAGAAAATTGTTTATCAGTTTACTCCAAAAATTATAGAAGTTTGAATAATTTTTTTTATATTCAGAATTAAATAGAAATAAAGACGTTCACAATTAAATAAAAAATGAATATTATATAAAATTTGTCAGTTATATAATACAGTATTTAAAACTTCGAATGTGATATAATTAATTTTAAACATAACTTTATTAAAGTGCATTCGTATAAATTAAAATACAGCAAATTGAATTTTTTAAAGTAGATTAATAGAGAAAAAAAACGAAATTTCTCATTTATAAAGTATAAAATTATTATGTTGTGTGTATATTTTTTCATTTAAAATCTAAAAAAGATATTTATGATTATGATACCCGAAATTATTCAGCATCAATATAAGTGTGTTCTTATTCATTCGTCGTTTTATGGGAATTTAATGGGCTCATTATTTTTTCAATGTGATATTAAACACTATTATATGTTGATAAACATTATTTATCGCATTTAAAGATGCATGTATTCTGTCCCTACTACTGTATGTCTATGAGTAATGGCAGAATACATACTACATATGACACTTAAAAAAAACAGACTTGAACGTTAACTGGATCAAACACAAATGTCGTACGCTGAGCCATTTTTTGCAACCTCGTTATCCTATTTTTAACAAAAACAGACACTACTACAGTTTATTATCAGTCCACACTCGTAGCACTTGGTCCTTCTTGGAAATATGTTTGAGATTAAACTTAAACGTGTGAAAATATGCACTAATGATGAGCATCACTTATGTACTCATCATAAATAAAAATGATTGTTAGTACAGTTTTGATGCAGAGTTATATAACTGATAGCTAACGGAAAGTTTTACAGAACATAAACGCCTCTTCAAAATCTCCCATAAGTGTATCATATGTGCAAAATTATTTTTGAAACCAATGAGAAAAATATTGTAATATTATAGAGCTCCATAGAAGGATTGGGTTAAAAAAAAAGTAAGATAAACATATTTCTATCTCCCTTTGTTGATGCTGAAACTGATACTTCCTCCTCAAAGGGACTTGATGTTCCCTTTGTTGTTACCTGTATAATAATCGCAAACATCCCTTCTACTTCTCAAAAAGGTATACGCATAATTAGTATTTTATGTTATGTAGATTAATCTTATTACAGGTACTCCTCACTTAACGACCTATCTGTTTAACGTCTTCTATTGCATGTAATTCCCCGAATTCGTAGTTCCAAAAATCTGATGAAGAAAAATACTTTGTGCATAATTAAGATCTAAATGACTTTACTGCCACGAGAACTTAAGTGAGTAACTTGTTCTAAATATCAACATACTGTATATAACAAGTTACCCACTTACCGACCAAGCGCATAATTAAGATCTAAATGACTATACAGCCACGAGAACTTAAGTAAGTAACTTGTTCTAAATATCAACATACTGTATATAACAAGTTACCCACTTACCGACCAAGAGGTGAGAACTGAACTCGGTCGTTAAGTGAGGAGTATCTGCACAATATTTTTAATAATCACTAATCAATTTTTTTATATCGAATTAAAATTCCGTCATATTATATTTTACTAAAAATTTTATCGGCTTTCTATATTAGAAAGTAAATAAACAATTATAATCTATCAGCTTTCGTGTTGTTTCCATAACAAATTGTTTTAATTTACACAACTTTCTTAGAAAAGCATATATTTTAAAAATAAATTAAACAAATATATTTGTTTATTGACGAACAGTTTCGTAGTTTTTCTTCTTTTCTACTTGGTAGTTAAATTTTAATAATAAAAATAATTGATTTATTGACTTAAAACTATACATTTAATGATTATTAAAAAACATAATGTGCAGGTACTCCTCACTTAACGACCGAATTAAGTTCTCACGACTTGGTCGGTAAGCGAGTAACTAGTTCGTATATATTGATATTTAGATAAACAATTTATGTCGTCAATAAGTATTCCTATCAATAAATTATTGAACTATTATTACAATCTAATAATTTTAGAAAATATAAAATATCACAACTATGTCTCCCATAAGAATATATGATATTGCATCAAAACTTTCATGTGCTGAGAAATCATGAGATCAAGCGGAGTTTTTGCGACTTTATTTATTTAAAAAATCTGAAATTAAATATTTTGATTGTTATTTATTCAAAGAAAATTTGTAATTAGATTTACAGATATTTTTAATTCTCTTCTGTCAACAGAAAGTTGAGATAATGTTGAAAGAGATAAACAAAAAAAAAAAAACGTGAGATAATTGATGTTTCATCATAAGTTTTTTGTTTACCTTATGACGAATTTTTCTAATGATTTATATAGGATGCAGTTTATACGATTTTTGTAAGCATTTTTAATATTTTTCCGCCAATCATTTTCTCAGTCTCGCACGAATTATGAGGTTAAAATATAAATTTTTAAAATATTACGAGCTTAAATCTCAAGAAAAACTAAGATGAAAAAGCTAAATCTAGAGACAATCGTTAGAAATATATCCAGTTTAGTATAGTTTTGCGTTAATATAGCGCTGAATCTACAAAAAAAGTTGAAGATAACAAGTAGAAAACACAATAAAAAAGGGGTAAATGTTTATTATTCATTTTTACTTGAGGTTTCTTAGTCTTTTTTCTATGTTAGATAATCAAATTTTCGATTTAAGTTTATTACTTCTGTAGTTTGAAAGATTTTGGTTACGCAATCCGGTTATTTATAGATTAAATACGTGAATACAACGATTGACTGACTGTTTATTTTCGAAGTAATCTCGTCTTGGTTGCTTTCATCTTCGTTGTAAATGAAAATATTTTTAAAGTTTTAATATTTCAGTTCTTTGTTGGAAGTGATATAATAATAATTTCAGAATTAATATAGTAAGTGTAACTTTCTTTCGTAGATCGTTGCTCAAACTTTGCATGAAGAGTGAAAGCGATGCAACGAATTTTTAATTTTTAAAAAGTTTTAATTACTTATATATAAGTCGGCCAGATGGCCGCATGGTAAAACTTTGGCTTACCACCCTAGAGGATCCGGGTTCAAATCCGGGTCTCACACCTCCAGTTTTTCAGGAGGGGTCCGGGCCGGTTTTACATTTTGTTATCATTTCAGTTTAAAATTCAAAAATATACTTTATTTATATAATTTATATTTGATAACTATATATTGAATATTTGATATATTCAATATATAGTTAATCCATCCTGCTCCATGAAAAACGTTATTTTGGGAAGAACATCTATGAGATTGAACACACTATATTATGTTGCATAATTTGAATTTAACTTTTAAGAAAAGCAATAAATTGCAATAAATATTTCTTATGCAACTATAATCTAATTCTTATTTATGGATTATATTTCTTAGAAGGCTATAATCTATTATAATAATACAGCATATTCCAGATCATCTAGGATAGTGGGAAATGAATTACCTTCGATAATTCATTATATGCATTTAATATTAAAAAATAAATATATTACATTCATAAATATATTCAAATATTTTATTATTTATTGAAAAAGAAAATAAGACATTTTGTTTATCATCAGCAAGAAATTATTGTAATACAAGCAGTTCTCCAATTTACTTAAGTGGATCATTACAATATATATGTCAGAGCAAACATACATTACTGGTGTGTCACAATGATTTAATATTAAAAATAGTTAAAGAATAAGCACATAAGTTGCATGGTAAAGCAGTTGCTTACCATCTTGGAGGATCTCCATTCAATTCTGAATCCCACACCCCAGTTTTTCTGTAGTTAGTTAGTTTGAATTATGCCCATCATTAACTAAAAATAACAAATAATTGGCAATTAAAAATTTGAATCAAATTTTTAAAGATACAATAAAGAATTGAATCTAGGGTGTTTAAAATCTTTCAGATAGTGTATCTAAGATAAAATATTGATAATTAAACAAGACTTGTTGCAAATTAATCCTATTAATCTGTATCTTGGATAATCCAATCCTGAATAATTGGGAGTCTGCTATATATCAAAAATTTATTATTTAAATACAAATATGTATTTAAATAATGTACTTAGTGTTCTTCTGGACAATGTCTGCTCCTATATACTGTATGTTTAAGTGTCTAGAACAGGGCTGTCCAGCCCGCCGGCTGCATGCAGCCCACTGCTGTAATGAATGCGGCCCAACACAAAATCATAAACTTCTTTAAAACATTGAGATTTTGTATGTATTTATTTTTTTATTTTTTGAAATTTGCTGTAACATCATCAAATATCTCACTAATAAAGAAAAAGAAATTTGTTTCATTTTTGTACTAAAATATATTTTTTATAAAAAATAATGAAGTTAAGTTTTTATTACAGTATTTAAATATCTATCTACATTTTCTATTTTCATTTTCTAAAATAGTTCTTATTTCAGTGCTTAAAACTTCTTGACCTTCATAATGATTTTTAAAAAATTCTGAATAATAAAAGTCAGATTATTATGCTACAATATTTTTGCTTATTTGTCATAGTGGATGATATATACTGTACATTATTTACTAACTTTTTTGCTTAATAGTTATCGTTAGAATTAGTATATTTTATGTGCAGTCCGAGACAATATTTTTTCTTCAGATGTGGCCCAAGGAAGTCAAAACGTTGAACACCTCTGGTCTAGAGCCATGGTGACCAAACTGCAGCTCATGAGCCACATGCAGCTCTTTGGTACCTTCAATGTGGCTCCATATGAAAGCCAATAGTTAATATGAGCAAATACTTATTTAAATTAAAAATATATTTGTAATTTGTTCATTTATTGTAAAAATTAGTATGCATCTATATGAAATATATAATAAACAATTTTTGGAACCATTGTTAAGATTATCCAAAAAAACTTGTGTGGCTGTCATTGATTCAGAAAGAAACTAAATTTAGGCTCTTGAGTATTTGAGATTCTCCTATATGGTTCATAGTAACACAGAGTTTGGTCACTCCTGGTTTAGAGTAAAAAAAATACTATTCACTTAACGGGACATAATGGACATAAGCTGCTATAGTGAGCATATTTACACATGAAACTGATATAAACAATTGCACTGCTTCTGTAAAATGATATTGTATATATCAAATTTACATCACATTAATACACTTCAACATATATTAATGTTCAACATTAATATATGTAGAAGACTTTACACTTATTGTAATGTAAGTAAAAACAAATAATTATAAAAATAAGGAAAAATTTACAATATATAAATTGTACTGCATAATTATCAATTGAATTATTATATAAAAAAGTTTAAACAAGAAAGTTTGAATAATTTGAAAAATAAAAGTTTACTATATGCATAATCTTGCACTACTAAAGTGTTACTTCAATTTTATCAAACTCAACATTAGTTAACTGCATGTTGATATTTGCAAACTACAATTCTGTTTGTTATAAATACAGATTGCATACAATATTTTCTAATTTAGATCTGACCTGGATCTGAGACACATTGACTAATTATTACTGTATAGTATTATTTTATTGTCTGTTCTTTATTAGTAGAAGTAATGTATTACAATACATTACTGTATAGTGTTGTATTAGTTAGTTGTAATATAGTACTGCTCAGTATTTTTGTATTTACACATTTGTTTACATATGTTGTTCAAACTATATAAAATTCACATCCTATTAGATGGAACATATCTTGAACAATAAGCCCTATATATTTTTTTGAATACAGTATTAGTTTATTTAGGGTATTGGCTATAGTAGGTAAATTGCTATATTTGTGATTATATTAGGGTGCTGTTGTTGTTTCAGATAAATTTTTATTGCTAAGAGATTGCGTATATCAATTGAAAACTAGCTAAATGATTGCTTATGAAAATTTTCAAAAATAAGATATAAATTTAATAATCATTTTAAATTTGAGCTCCTTAACATGTTGCTGACTGGTCAGGTTATAATGAGGTCAAATTTAGATTACTGCCATAGATGCATTTTATGATGTAATTTGATCTGTTTTTTTGTTTTACATAAATCAGATTAGTAATTTTTTAGTTGAAATAAAGTTTTTGGTTTTTAATTCTTGAAAATTCAGTTGATTTATTTCATATAACAAAACAGAAATGACTTATATTAATTTCATAAATTTGTAATTACTGAAAAAGCAATAATCAGCAGTTATTTTTTACTTAATGTTCTATATTTTATATAGACCAGGTGCAAAATGTGAACAAAACATTGATATCCAGATATTCCTTTACCGGAAGGTTGTGCCAACAGACTTCCTGTTTAAAGCTAGTGTAGATGTTTCTGTACTTTTGAATCTATCATGTGGATATATTTGAATATGACTAGTGCATATTTTAATAGTTTGAACATTAAAGATAGCAAAGGTATAAGATTTAATAGTGGTAAGAAATAGAGATGGAATATAATCAGGATGAGTCAGGTCTTTTGATGGTCTGCCTAATAATTAAAATATTTATATCATTAAATTTTTAACTCATACATTAAATAAACTATTTTTTATAGTTGAATAAACTTTGGATTCTTACCAGTTATGAAATGTCAAGAGCATAGCAATGACCATTGAGTTGTGGTTGCCATTGTTTCCTATTAACTGCAACAATCCAAGAATTTTTAAGATTTTTTTCTACTGGAAATTGATAGAATTTAATTTCAGAAAGATTATCCCAGATCTCATATTGCAACCATATGCTGAACATGTTTGTGGCATTTTTTAAATTTTATAGACTATTTACTTCACAAAATCAATATACAACGTATATAACATAAGCAAGCCAGATGTATCATAGCACCACATTCTAGAGCACATGCTCAACTGGATATTCATCAGAAAATGGTCTATAATAAACAAATTAATATTCATTAAATGCAGACTAAATGAAATTTTATAAATATTTCATGCATTTTACAATATTAAGTTTTACTATTCTTTAGAAAAAAATAATAATTTTTGATATTAGAGGGTGAAACTTGCATTATATTTTAGAACAGATGGGCAAACTGCGGCCCTCAGAACTACTAAATGCAGCCTTCCAACTAATAGCTATAATGCCAAAAATTTTATCGATAAATAAAATGAATACAAAAAAATATCAAATCTGTTCCATATCTCAGCAACATAGTTTATGTAATTTCTAGAAAAGTAACAATTTACCATATGAATTATTAAATTCATATGGTAAATTGTTAATAATTCATATGGTAAATTGTTACTTTTCTAGAAATTACATAAACTATGTTGCTGAGATATGGAACAGATTTGATATTTTTTGTATTCATTTTATTATATGAATTATTAAATTCATATGGTAAATTGTAGATGTCATTACAGTGTCATATTTCTTACAAAAATAGATTTGATTTACCATTAACCAGAATAAATGTCATTGCATAAGAAAATCCATTGCAAAATACATTCAAAATCAAATAAAATCGTTTTGAGATCGGTTGCAAAATACATTCAAAATCAAATAAAATCTTTTTGTCAGTCAATCAGTTTTGTCAATCAATCACCTCATGCCTTTCGTAATTTTACAGTGTTTGTACTTAATATTTGTGCAATTTCCTAAACAGGTATGTTTTTAATTATTGTTTCAAATTTAAAATGATTTAAATTATATATATAAAATTATAATTTAAGGAATTTCGACCCTGCCGAGTTCTCTGAAATGGCGTTTCATTTTTTACAAACTGCTGGCATTATTCAAACCCATGATTCATATAACGGCTAATGAAAGTGATCTACTAAGAAAATTTCCTTAATTTTAATGTGTCACCCAAATGTACAAATTAGTCAACACTAACCTAAATGTACAAATTAGACAACACTGCTTAAGATTTTTTTATTTTGGCTACATAATTTTCTAAGAGAATTTTGTCACCTCAGACAGTTATTAGGTGAATGCGTGATTTTGAGAAGTTTTTTTTTGCTATTTTGTTTTACGCTCCTTTCCAATCAGATAGATTACTAAAGTGAAGGATCACTTCCAACCACAGGCTACACCCACATCTATGGAAGGGGTCAGATGGTGAAGTATAGGGATCGCAGGGAAAGTGCAGCCCTAGGCTGTATTTCATTGATGCAATATTGCCCTTTCTCCCAAAAGTTTGCCCATCCCTGCTATAGAACATAATGTTAGTGTCACATTATAGATAGACCAATACAAAATTCTTGGGAAACTTAAACAACACAGTTGTAAAGAGTTTTATATAGCAAACACTGACAGTTAGATGAAAAGTTAATTTTTTCCCACCAATATAACATACAGAACTGGGCAACAATGTATTTAAATTTGATCCTTTATTAATTAATTAAACTGTAATTTTGATTAATCTAAATTCTAGTTTAATTATCTGAAGTGAAAACATATAGAAATTCTTGGATTATGGTAATTTTATTTCATATAATTAATCTAAACTAGCAATTGGATTTTTAACATCATCTTAGTTTAAATTTAAAGTAATGATTAAAATTACAGTTCAATTTTCAAAAATTTTCATAAGAATTGTTTTTACAAATTCAATTCATCAATACATATTGTATTACTTACTGCTTATACCCTTCTAATTCACCAATAAACCAAAGCACTCTTAGCAATTGAGATCATCCTAAATTCTTTATTTAGTAGCAAACGTTTTCGGTATTTCCACCATCTTCAGGCTACCAAAATTCCTTTTTTGTAGCCTGAAGATGGTAGAAATACTGAAAACATTTGTTACTAAATTAAAAATTTAGGAGTGGTCTCAACTGCTAAGAGTCCTTTGGTTTATTGGTGAGCAATTCATTAATGTTAAATTTTTAATAATACACACAAAACTAGTTTAAGTTAGAGCCAATAATGTTTTAATAATGCTGACAGCATTATTAAACTAATTTAAGCATGTTGTTTATAACTTGGAATAGACAAATGTAGAATTGAATAGATGAAGTTGAAACTATAAATGTTAGGTTGTTTGTTTTTTTTGTGTCATGATTGTTATATAGTCAAACATGTGGTATTTCTTCCAAATGGTAAAAAATTTTTCAAATTTTTTAAAAACATTAGAACTTTCTTAAATATGCTGGCCATTTCTAATGTATTCATAATGTTTTGAAATATGTGAAAACTACCCAAGAAAATTGAGCGTAGCGCAGTGATATTCTACACGAGGCTACTCCTGTTTCAAATTCAATAAATTGGTTATTAATCATTTTAAAAATAGCTCATTGCATAGCAACATTAGTTACTGATTTCAGGTCACTTGTGATATATTTAAACAAATTATTAAGTTTTTAATTATACAGAAAATTTTCACAAAATTCATCATTCTTGAATACTTTAATAGTTTATCTGATTTTTGAATTTTTATTTAAGCTATTTATTCAAGTTTAAATAAGGATTAAGAACATACTCAAAAAAAAATATAATAGGTAGCCATATGCAGCATCATTTATTTTACATGTACTAGTAAATTTTGAAATAGTTATATAAAAAAAATAAGTTGAAATTGTTTATCAAATAATCTATAGTGTTAATAAATATTAGAAGTTAAAATATTAAACAATACTTTGTAGAAATGATTGCTATGCTACAATCAGTGCATAAAAAGAAACTTTTAAACAGTAAATAATATTTAAACATAATGTTTTTGGCTACAGATTAACCATCATCAGCAATGCAAAAAACAAGATATTACAATCAAACAGTGAATTCACACTACTAAATCAAATTTTACAAAACTTTAAATATTGAACAACAGGTTCTGCACATGCAGTATAATTAATAAGTAAATTACAAAAAGTTTTTAATCTTAACATTAAAGAAACATTTTAAAAATACAAAAGTGTGATTAAAAGCTTATCACAACATACAGTCCTTGAATATAATCTGCCAAATATTAATAAATGAGTGATTATTTGTGACTAGTAAGCTTGCTACAAAAAGGATTTATTATTGTAAAACATTGAATTCAAAACTAGCACAAGACTGCAGAAATTACTTTATTTTTCAAACATTTGAACCCTCCTTCAGGGTCATCATCAGTTCTAATACAAACTGTTACAAGACAAATGTACACTTATAAGGTAGAATTTTTTACCCTCCCTGTTTATAGTGACTGGTTAGCTTGCTGCAAAAAAGGATTTATTATTATTAATCAGTATGCATATATCCAGGCACTAGGTATGTTATTAGCTTGGTTCTTATTGATTACATGTCTACAAGATTTATAGTGGAGATTTCTAGAGATTCCATTAGTAGATCTTCTTTTTGCATTTTGCAATATTTAATGATCTTTACGTTTTCCCATTGGATGTTCAAATTATACTTGCAGAAATTTCTTCATAATGTAGTGTTCAGGCACATTGGATGACTTACTGATATTGAAGTAGGTGGCCTTTCAAATATCTTAGGGTAATGCCAACATACTCATAATGGTTGAGGTTAATGTTGAAGATAGGTATTATATATGTACTCCTATATCTTTATTACTGTTGAATCAATTCTCATTTCTTAACACATTATAGATGGTAGGTTGTCTTGAACTGCAAGTTATATCATTAATCTTTTATCCAATGATTTTATATCTGAAGTTTGCTTATCTTAGGACTCAACTTTTCAATTATTAGTGAATAATTGAATTTTGTTTATTCTAGAACAGTATTTCTCAAACTCTGATGTGGAAGAGAGGCAATTTTTTCCATGTATCAGAGACTAGTATATAGTTGTCTACATGCCTCAAGAAACAAGGTATATCTCTGCACATTATACTTTTCTCATTCTGTTTAGACATGATGTCAATTGGAGTGTATATTATTATAACATCTTTTGTTTGTTTCACTCTGTATTTCCAATTGAGAGAACAGAATATTACAGATCCAATAGTATCTTACAAATTCAGAAAACTGTAAGATGAAATTTACTTATATCGTTTTTTTCCATCCCTCTCAATTCAACAATAATCAAAATAAGTTCAATGTACTAATTACTACTACTTATTAGAATTAAATAGTGTGTAAATATCGTGAATTTAAATTTTTACCTGTTATATACTACTGCTAAAACAAATGACTACATTAACAAAATATGATTTAATGTTACTCAAACATTTAAAAAAATAAGCCAAAGAGAAAGGCGTTTCAATATCAAAATACTAGAAAGGATCAAACATTACTTTTAAAGAAACATTAAAAAATTTTTTAGATTTTGAAATAAAAATTTTGTTCCAATATTAAAAACATCATTTTAAAATTTAAATATAAGAATAATAACAAAAGCATTTAATTTTTAAAAGAGTTTGTAAAAATCTAAATGTTACAATGAATTCACTAATTTACGTATAATAATAATATAAGAAATATTTTTTTGTTACAATCATTTTAATAATTCTCATAGTTATATATTATAATAACTACGAAGTTCTCGTATTAACTAATGGCTATGAAATTGTTAAATAACTTTTAGCCATTGCATCTATAAAGTTAGTTAATTATTAAAAGTTTATTATGAATGAAGGATAATTTTCGTTATGCACCTCTATAACACTTAATAAAATCAAATATTATTATTTTAATTCAATACAGCAAATACAGACTTGATGCTATTAATCAGAAACAATCTATTAAAATACTGTTTTGTATCGAGTTCATTTTTATTTAGTAATATATTCACAATTAAATGTTAAAATAAAGTGTAAAAGGTAAATAGGGATTATCACTGATATCATTTAGGAAAATTGTCATGAAAATTTTTGAATAATTTCATTACATGTATCCAGAAGTATACAAGTTATAATATGATATTGAATAACAAATTTTGTAAATTTGTTACTATGTCATCAGATTATCATCAGAATGACTATATGCAAATAAGTATTGTCTGCACACTTTTAGTTAGTATAATTCGGGAATATCGAGCCACAGCCCTAATAGACTTAACAAACATAAAAATAAAAGATCCATACACAAAAGGTATGCTTTTTGTATATTAGATCATTAGTCAGGGACTTTTGAATCCTTTGTAAATTTCATTGATCAATCACAGAATTTATCAATGACATTGTTGTTTTATAAGTACAATTGGTCATAAGTTTAGGATTATCTATATTTGTGAAAATTAAAAATGCAATTAATTTTTAAAAATCCAGTAAATTTATCAGAAAGAAAAATCTATTTGAACAATATGAAAGTATTTCATTAATGTAATATTTGTGAATTTTTTTCAGAATTTTTTACAAAAAACAAATATAATTTTTTTATGCAATTAGGTTTAGTAATGGCAATACATTGTAACCCTTTTATAATGAACTCACAGAAATCACAAGTTTTAGTTTGTTATAGAGGGGCATCCATCAGAAAGACAACTAGAGATGTTTAAAAAATTTGTGAGGGTGCAATATGACCATTAATTTTGATGTTCTACAGTGGGTTTATTATTATTATTATTTATTTAATGCTTTGTTAGTATAAGGACTATTTGCATGGGGGTTTTCCTTGAAATACAAAAATCTTGTTACATACATAGAAACATTTAAAATAACATAATACAATATAAATAATGTTCACATAAATCAAGTTAACACATACCTTAATAAATATCTACATGAATTTAATAGCGATTTAGGCGATAAAGAGTAATCGTATAGTATTTCACTAGGATTCCTATCCTTAAATAACAATAATCTTAGATTATCACCAGATTGGCATTCATTCAGAATATGAATTTTTAAATTATTTGAGTATAAACCACATCTTGTACAAGAATTATTCTGCAAACTTACATAACATTGGTTTATTAGTAACCTAAAATGGTTTAATCTAATCTGAGCATACGTAGTTTTCATCCTCCACGGAATATTAAAACAAAAATAATTACATATAATTGATTGGTATCTTAAAATATAATAGACTTATACAAGCACTTTTTAGCAGTAGATATACTAAAATATTTATTTCATTTTCAGTGAAACCTCACCTAACGGACACTTTGTAATTCCCCGGCAGTAATACATGGATGTCTATGGGAGCATCCCCCCTATCTTAAAATGTAATTATCGGACAAAGCATACTTTTCGTCTGCAGATTTTAAATTTATAATCAAATCATCCAGATATTTTTTAATATTTTCATTTGAAAAACAGGTTATATTAGAACAACTAAAATGAATCCCTTTTTTTTTAAATAAAAAACCAATTTTTTCGAAAACCAATTTAATTTCTTTCTATGGTGAAGTTCAATAATTTTTAATAAAAAACCGTAGACAGATAATCATCCTCTTTAGATATGAGTCTTTGAATAAATTTTAAAATCAAGTTAATCCAATAAACTTTTGAATTCCATATAGCTGTTTCAAGTCGAACAACAGACCCCGGCACAGATTTTTCTAGATATAGTAATCTTTGAAGAAAATTCACTCTTAAATTTTCCATTTTCCTTACAAATTCAATACTCCACATGGGAAATGCATAATCTATAGAAGAGTGATTAACGTATCATAAAGTCGAAGATGAATCTGTAAATAATTAATTTTTATTCTGGCAGTTAATGACAAAAGAGCAAAAATATGTAAGTTAAATTTATTTTTAACCTTATCAAAGTGCAATGCAAAATTACCAGTATGAGAAAAAAGGACCCCAAATATTTGATTTGGTCAGTTATTTCAATTTGTTGGCCACCTAAAGTAAACTGATATTTTCTAGATCTCTTTCCACCATTCTGAAAAATAACAATCTTAGTTTTTTCCTGATTTATTTTCAACTCATAATTTGAGCAATACATATTAAAAGCAGTTAAAGTTTTCTGTAAGGATTTTTGAGAGATATCTAAGAACGGAATATCATTCACAAAAGAAATAACAGCAAGTGGAGGAATATTGTATGTATATTTATTATCTAAAGTTTCTAGATTCAGAACATCAATAAAATCACCAATGTAAAAATTAAACAAAATACCACTTAAAGGATCTCCCTGAAGTAAACCTCTAGTCATCTTATAACAAAATTTTTTTTTTGATTTATATGCTTCAATAACTATATTATTGTTAGTTAATAACATGACTAAATTTTGCATAAACGTCAAAGATAAACCAACTCTCTCCAACTTCATATATAACAGGTTTAGATTTACAGAATCAAATGCTTTACTCAGGTCTACAAAAGCAGCAAAAACCTTACGTCTCTTAATTTGTAGTTGAAGCTGAATAAAAGATGAAACAGTAAATAATACATCAATTGCACTTCTTCCAGGACGATAAGCATATTGATACTCAACTAACAAAGATCGTTCTATCATCCATTCATGTAATCTATTGGCTAAGATTTGTGAATGAAATTTCCTAACACAAGAAATTAAAGCAATAGGTCTCTGATCAGAAATAGCAGAAGACCTAGATTTTTTTGGAGCCGCAAGTTGATATTAAACCAATCCAAAGGAGGTAAAATAAAACCTCTAAATATTAAATTAAAATAGACAAGAAAAAATTTGATAACCCACTATCTAAATTCTGAAAAAATTTGTATGAAATACCATCTATACCAGCAGATCTACCACTCTTCAACTGACGAATGACTTTCTGGAATTCACACAATTGAATTGGAGAATCTTGAAAAGAATTGCAACTGCTGCCAACTATAGGAATGCTAAAGTTAACATCTGTATGGAAAGCCATGAAATAAATTAAAGTATGATATAAATCCACCAAAGGTGAAATCCTAGAAAAATGACGATAATTATTGATAATATTCCAAAATTGTTTAGTGCTCGAAATAGCCATTAATTTTTTAATCAAATTTTTCTTATAAAGTCTTTTCTTTCATGTTACACAACAGTCTGAAATCATGACAAGAATGAATGAAAGCGAGGTAGTTCTCATTTATCAAACTTTTCCGTAACACTCGCAATAATCTCTGCCAATTACGTTTAGCCTCATAGCAATCAGTCAAACCACAAATTCCTGGCAATGGCTCTTTGACTCATTTTTCGTTTTTTAAAATTCGTCTGAATTGCAGCACATCTATAACATTTTTAAACCTCAGAATACAGAGAATTATAAATATAAGCTTTGTTTATGGACTTCTTATCCACAAACTCATCAAAAGAAATAAATCTGTTATACAAGCCAAATTCTTCAACTTTACAAAAAAAATAAGCCCAAAATTCTTCTTGACTGGAAGCATTCCATCTATACTGTTCATAACCATTATTAATTTCATTTAAGGAATCACAATTATCATCAGATATTTTCCTATATAAACTTATACATATCGGAAAATGATCAGAAAGCACTACATTCATAATACTGAATTCAAATAATAAACTTATACAAGTCGGAAAATGGTCAGAAAGCACTACATTCATAATACTGAATTCAAATAAATACAGAATAAGTGTTGCACACAGTAATCCAAAATCAACAACAAACACCATTCTTTGAAAAAAAAAAAAGTGATATTAGCTAGAAAATCAGAAACAAATCAACCATTCCAAGATGACAAAAGTCACGTGGAAAAAAATTTTGAATGCATCAGGAAGGACCTAGCAAATTAGAAAAATTCTAATTTTTCCAGATTTAAAAAAAAAAAGTGATATTAGCTGAAAAATCAGAAGAAAATCGACCATTCAAAATAAGACCAAGTGAAACAGCCCAATCCATGGTTGTCTCTCTGCCTACATTGAGATTCACGTTGATTAAATAGGATTCTATTTTTATCTTTTAAATCCATTAAAACTCCAATATGAGCATTGAAATCATCGATAATCATAATCGGGATTCCATCGACATTAGCATTTTCAACAAATGGAGTTAGACTTGATAACAACTTATCAAAACACAATTTAGGAGAAGCATAAACTACAATTATCAGAATCTTTTTATAATAATGGTTATCATTAAATGACAATACACTAACTATAGTAAAACTAGAGTTCCACAAAATTGAAAAATTCAACTGTTTATCATAAATTAATATTATCCATCTGGTAGACTGTCCATTCTGTGAGAAAGAAATAGCAGGTGCTACATAAACATTTTTCAAATTAGAAAAGTTATCACCTAAACATATTCCAGTCATCACACACCCATGTTTCACCAAGCGCAAGAAAATAGAAACACTTAACAATTGAACTAATTGCCCAGACAAAACTTTTGTCTTAACACCATGAACATTTAAAAAGATAGATGGTCTTAAAACATTGAACTTGAATTATATTTTCATCTTATCTCTAACTTCTCTTTTTTGTTGAGAATGAGTTGATATTTTGCTAAAAAAGTGTCAGTTGGAACTAGCTTATTTAAAACAAAACTGTAAAAAATTTCTTGTTATTGAAGACCAATAAATCTGATCTAACATGGGCCTTAGAATCTTCTTGATGATATTTAGATATAAGAAAATTAAATAGCACATTTAGCAGTATTAAAAATAGATCAAAAACTTTTATTTTTTTTAATATCAGAAATTTTATTTTTAATTTTTTTGCATGTGGGAGAAGAATTCTGCACTTTCATTAAATGCATGACTGTGTATTCTGGGCTGCAGGTTGAGAATGGCCAAGTTGGATGACAAAAGTTGTAATATTAACATTGTGTAAATAAGGAAACAAGAAACCAGTTAATTAAACTTATTGCAGTGCTCTCTAATAATGTAGACTACAATCCCTGAGATTCAATTGCCAATGCTTCAGAGGGTTTGGGGAAAAAAATAAATTAAAATATAAATAAATAAATAAATATTATATATATTGCATTTATTGAAGGACACTAATCCAGGAATTATAATACAAAACTAGCACTACTTTACAGTGGAAAAATTGACACATCTGTGAAGCACTTTTGACTTTATTAAGTCATCCTCAGCTTACAAACCAAATGTATAACATTTTAGAACAGAAAAACAATATATAAAAATTTGAAATTAAAAAATGGAAAACATAAGTAATACGTTAAAGTACAATATTACGCATACATAAAAATTAAGAAATTATGCTACATATAATAAAATATTTATAATTACAAAAATTGTGGGTACAGTAGCAAGATTTCACAAAATCCATTGTGCTGGTATATTGACCAGTTGATTGTCATTGATGACGTAGGTTTTCTTTCTAAATTCTGCGATGATTACGGCTTCTGCTGTCTTAATGTCTTCTGCTAATGATAATGCAGAAGACATTAAGACAGCAGAAGCCGTAATCATCGCAGAATTTAGAAAGAAAACCTACGTCATCAATGACAATCAACTGGTCAATATACCAGCACAATGGTTTTTGTGAAATCTTGCTACTGTACCCACAATTTTTGTAATTATAAATATTTTATTATATGTAGCATAATTTTCTTAATTTATATATATTCTTTTTCAATCGACTACAATGTTTCAGCTCCTTAAGCACGATAAAAATTAGTTCCAATAACTCGTTTTTTATAACGATAGATTTATTGAAAATATAGTACTTTTGGCTCACCTAAGCCCTCTTCAGTATTTCAGCTTATTGAACACAAAAATTAATAAGATCAATGATTATTTACATATCCGTTATAATCTAGATTCTAAAGTTCTAGAGTTCTAAAATTTTAAAAGAATTTTTTTAAAAAGAATGGTTGGCAGTTTTTTACGCTTATTAGATCACATAGCTAAAATTCTTTTAAAATTTTAGAACTCTAGAACTTTAGAATCTAGATTATAATGGATATGTAAATAAGATTGTTCTTATTAATTTTTGTATTGAATAAGCTGAAATACTGAAGAGGGCTCGGAGAGGCCAAAAGTACTATATTTTCAATAAATCTATTGTTATAAAAACAAGTTACTGAAACTAATTTTTATCCTGCTTAAGGAGCTGAAACGTTATAGTCAATTGAATAAGAGCAGTATAATAAAATGACAGATTCTTTTTCAATTATTTTATTTATTTTTATGTATGCGTAATGTTGTACTTTAACGTATTACTTATGTTTTCCATTTTTGAATTTCGAATTTTTATATATTGTTTTTCTGTTCTAAAATGTTATACATTTGGTTTGTAAGCTAAGGATGACTTAATAAAGTTGAAAGTGCTTCACAGATGTGTCAGTTTTTTCCACTGTAAAGTAGTGCTAGTTCTGTATTATAATTCCTTGTCATTAAGTGGAAGTTCCTCTTATTATTATGGCACTAATCAAATTTGGCATTGCATATATTAAAGGATAATCTCAAATTTTTTTTTGCACACTAATCAAAACCACATTATTCAAACCCACACTAATCAAGTGATTCCTGTAATACATTTATTATATATATCTGTATCTCGGAAGCATATGAAACTATGTCTAATTTAAAAAAATTGGGGATAGTGTCATATGCCTCCAAGGTACAGATATATTCATTTATATTTAGAAATTCCATTTTATTGATATGAAATATTAAGAATATATAATAAATAGATCTATAACAAAAGGCTTATATTTTTATATCAATAATATTTTCATAAAACTTTCCCAGGAAACAATGCATGAGTCAGAAGAAATTGGGTATTCCCCATTTAGTAAAAAATTCTTATTCTATCAATCATACATAAATAAGTTTATTTTCATTAAGATAAAATTATCAAATATTTAATTCATATTTTAAACTATATTTAATAATTTAATAAATTATTAAATATGACTTGATTTAAAAAAATAATATTTTCTATATCCTTGTTGCACCTATGTAGAAATATTTTGTCCAGTGTTTATATCAGTGATATAATATAATTAATATAATTATAATTCTATAAACGCCTGATTTGAGTTGGTCTTTTACATTCCTCAATATAGATTATTAGTGGATATTTAGATAGATTGTCTATTAAATATTTTTGACATTCTCTTGATCTCAAACAAAGATCAGTAAAAATTACCATCTTTTTAAATTTATCGATTTTTTTAACATCACCATAAAATTTCTTAAAAATAGTTTTCTTATAAATCAAATATTTTACAATAAATAGTATTAATAAAATAGTATTAGAATCATTACAAGGTACTATTTGTTCAATAAATTCAGATGCTTGCATCTGCATAAGTTCAGCCAAAAAGTCAAGTACCTGGTCTGCCTTGACTTTGAAATCAGTAAAGGGAAAATTTCGAACAACAAAGTTCCTGTTTTTGATTTCATTTAAAGAGCTATCCATCAAAAATTCATTTCTTACCATATTTAAATTCATCTCTTGAGAGTAGATACGATGGTCACATATTTCTTGCTCAATCATTGCGAGACGTTTGTCAAGGTCACCTTGCGATAATTCAACATTTTTTAACATTGCCTCAATTGAATCCAATCTTGCATTCAAAGAAGATACATTCTCAGAAAGTAAATTTCTTAATTCAAATAAAGTAACCTGATGAAACGAGTCTTGCGAAGCAGTAAAATAGGAGTCTATTCTTGGCATTTTAGGTGTTGGATCGCTAGGTGATCTTTGACATGAATTTCCCTTTCTAGAAACAAAACCATCAGTCTGTGCTTTAGGTGGAGTAGCAAACATGATTCACCAAAAATTAAACTATCAAAAACCAGATATAACCAAAGGAAATATAAAATTTCCAAAACCTAATTCAAACTCAATCCTAAAACACACCTTTCTTTGTTGAACGTCAACAGTGCCCCCTACAGTGAGTTTAATTTGATAGTAAATAAAACAGATCACATTAGTTTGAAAGTTTTTAATGTAGGAAGCTTTTTTTGCATACAACAGTAGGCTTACATTTCTTTAACAATTGATCTATAATTACATTATCAATTTTGTGAGATTGTCAAAATAGTTTGTGCTTCCAATGCACTGTAAACTACAACTTCTTCCTCAGATAAGTCTCTATCTTCATCCTGGCCTACATTTGCACATGTAATTTTGTGCACAATATCTTCATCAGTAAGCAGCATTTCTGTTAATGCATTTTCATCACATAGAATATATCTTCGATTATGACATTATCAACATCAGTAAATATTTTCCAGGTTTCTTGATCCATCAGCAAATATGTGTAAGAAACTGATTACTATCTTTTGCTGCAGAACAGTTGTTATTAACATGCAAAATATCATTTTCCAGTAATGAAAATCTAGACTTTCTAAAACAGTTTTGTATGATAGTGGCTTTAACTTCATTATATGTACCAAAAATCATTTGCACTGCACCTCTGAGATCAATTGGTTTGTATGTTTTTGGATATTACTTGTTTGTTGTTAATATTCATAAGCACATGGGAAACAAGGCATTTCCTGTAAGAGTATTTAAAGGAATGGATGAACTCTTAGTCCAGTGGTTGCAGCTTAGAGGTGGAGTGTTTTGGAAAATACAAAACTTTGATGTTGGTTAATATAGGAACATTATTATGGAATAGACAATTATCCACAAACATCACAATATTATGCTTATGTTGTGCAAATTTCCTATCAAGTTTTTGGAGTCAACAATTGAATATTTCACTTGCTATCCATGCATTGTTTTAAACTGGTAGTCAATAAGAACACATAATAATCTTTTAAACCATCTTGGATTTTTTGACTTTCCAATATATTAAACCTGAGGCTGAAGTTTTTCACTACCATCCGTATTGCATGCCAGTAAAATAGTAACCTTTAATTTAATTTTTTTTCTCCCTTACATGTTTCTATTTTAAATGCTAAAGTTAGGTTTGTTTTACAAACTAAGACCAGTCTATTCAGCATTGAAGATATCATATGAGGCATCTTCACAAAGTCTGGGTAGTATATTATTATTTATTCAATCATCTAGTGTTTCGATCAACTCTTGCACTTTCACCATAGACTTGTTCTAAAAACAAGTCTATTGTGAATTCTGAATTGGTCTAGCTAACTATTGCTTTGAAGTCTGTTACACTCACTGGTGATATTCAAATTGTTTAACAACTGGTTTGCTTAAATTTGATGTTCGGGGGAGTCTTGAAGAAATTTAAAAAATATTTTTATTTACGTTTGATTAAGAATTGTAGAAGATAGAACAATATTAACAAAATTACATAAATTAAAGATCATTAAAAATTAGCAACTGATTTGGCCAAACCAATACAAACCAACTGAATAACAATACTAGTTACACCCAAAGCAAAAACAAAATTCTATGCATTTTTTGATGTAACATTAGTCCAGAGATTGCTATCTGCTGTGCAACTGCCTGCTGTAATCATGAACTCACAGAATTTATCAACAGTAGGATGATTATTTATTTGTTTTACACTAATTTTCATACCATGTGCTTTCTGTCCATGAATATTATTCTCATCTTTAAAAATTGTGGACAAAGAACTTTTTGGAATTCGTGATTTCTGTTTCTGATTGTTTTTTTTATGTCACTTCATCTAGTATTTTAATTTTTGTTCCTAAGTCCAGAATTTTCATTTAATAAACATTGCATTGCACCAAATTACTGAACATACTATAAAATACAGTATACTGTATCAAACTTCAAACAAATTCAATTCCAAACACAAGCAGCTGAAAGTACAAAGTTTGACACCAGTGTTATGAACTTTGGCAAAATAAAACAAAGAGAGAGACTTGAGTTTATTCCATCGACTCTTAATTTCAATTGTGCTGATGAATCTTGCTACTATTAATACTCTGTGACAACAGTCACTATAACTGTGCTGAAATACAAAATTCAACAGTTGCAGACTATTGCAAATGTTACAAAACAGGAATTCAAATTTATGCACTCACAACAGTTATATCAAAGTTGAATAGTGTGTTGCATGACCATAAAATCAGTATATAAAACAGGAATTGTTCACTATAGCAGTGTTTTGTTATATATGTGGTTTTTAACATAGGGAAGATAGGCTGGCTAACCATTTTATGCCAAAACATTTGTTATTTTTGGGTTATTTATAGTAAGATTATATTGTATTTGTAAACAGTAATTAGTTTACAGCTTCTTCAATAATTGTTTTTTGTCAAGGAATATAACTTGAGTTTTATGATGGGTGCATCATTTTAAAAAAATTGGAGAACAAAATTAATATATTGATTGAATTGTAAATAGAAAAAAATTTATAGGATGCTAGAATACAAATAAACTGTCACTTTCTGACATTATAAGAAAATTACTCTTTTTTTTAATTGTTTTAAATTTCTTTTTGTGTGCTTGTGTAGTGTGTACAGGCAGTCCCTGAGTTGTTTAAATGGATCATTTTGCAAAACTTTATGCAAGTCAAAACGTGTATTTCTGAGAAATGTTATATAGTACTAGTGTGTCATAATTAGTGTTTCCGGGCAGGAATTCCTTCCCGCCCGTTCCCGGGAATTTTTTTGCTTTCCCATTTCCGCATCCCGAGAAAAATTTCTCGGGAAATCGGGAAAATTGGCTTTTTGAATCCACAATGGGAAATAAATGTACTACTCACAATGTATCTTTTAAATATTTTCGTATTTATCTCTATCTAAAGTTACATTGTGTTACAATATTACACGCCACCAGAAATCTACAGGCGTCACCAGAATCAGATAACACATGACCATCTAATTTTAGCTCTTGTAAATCGAGCACATTTCATCATGGAGAACAGAATACAGTTTGTACATATTTACACAGAAAAATATTTATTTTCACAACTCGGGATTTGACAACAAAGTCATAAAATTACCTTAGATTTCTGGTGAAATCTAACATAATTTATCTTAATATGATATTGTATTCAAATCCTGGGTTATGAAAAAAAGTATTTATGTATAAATTGTTTCTGTTCTCCATGATGAATCGTTTCCACAAAGTGATGGCTAATATTACCAACTATATTCGATCAATTTGTTTGAGGCTGACAATTGCGATGTATGTGAGTGTTCTTGGTTCTCTCAGCTGCTGTAGGTAAATCAATCTATTTAGAAACAACTTGCACTGCTAATTATTCTAATATTACAATAATTTCCAATCTCATATCCAGGGCCGGCTCAACATACGATCGAGCTGAGCACCTGCTTAGGACACCAAAAGGTGCTGGCATATTTTGCGTTTTGTTATTATTATTATTATTATTATTGTAGTAAGATACAATTAATTTTTACACATAATTTAAACGGTGTGCAGAATGGGGACCCTCTGGCGCTCCCAGAAGGGTAATGATTCATTCAACAATATGTAATAAACCGTATAATCAATGGTAATAAAGATATATAGATTCAAAGAATTTATTGTATACAATATTCGGTACACTATAAATCGGTAAACTGCAGACAAAACGATAACAGAAAAATAATACTATATAAGTACAGAATGATTCAGAGTTTAGTGTGAATTGACCAAGTGAAATTTGAAGAAATAAATAAGAATAAGATATATTAAGAAACAATTTGATTACGAAAGCAGAGATAAATCCCTAATATGTCCGAAAAACAATTTCAAATAAATTTTTTTAAATGTCAGTATTAATATAGACAGTTTTAATATCAATGCAAGACAGATTTAAATTATTATACATATGAAGAAACTTTGGGTTTTTATATAGCATAAATAAACTATAAGAAAAACAAAAGCTTCTTAAAAATTGTTGTAATTTTCAATTGACTGTAACTGCAGGATCAGGTGACATAAATTGCATTGTTTTCTGCGATAAATTTGATAGTATTAAAAGATTTTTAAAGCCACTGATAAAATAACGCAGCTACAAGTTCTAAACAGTGAAAGATCTTTATTCAAATATTTTGATTGAATTAAGGATTTTATTAGTAACAACTGTTTCTATTGCTAGTGCAGAAAGAATGAGATTGGGAATATTATTGTGATATTGTTTGATATACGTATCACACAATGTGTGATATATGTAAAAACTCACTATAAGGAGTTTTGATTAAATAAAGTTTTTGCATTAATTACATTTTTTATATTTCGGAATTCTCAGGAAATACGATTTCCCGTTCTTGATTCCTGAAGGTTCCAAAATGTTGGGAATTTGGAAACACTAGTCATAATGATGCAATATTAAAAATAGTTATATTAAAAAATAAGTTGTATGGTAAAAGCATTCAGTTATTGTCTTTGCAGATCTGAATTCAATTCAAAATCCCATACCCCCAGTTTTTCTGGAGGGATCTGGATTCAGGCCTGGTTTGTTACCTAAGAATAATCCTATATAAATACAATCTACATAATTCTGGGATTGCTTTTGTGTATGTATGTGTGTGGACGTGTGTGTATATAATTATTTTAAATTTGATTCATAAATTTATATTAAGTTTTTTTATTATTTCAGGTTCTATGCATTTTATTGGTGTTTGAAAACAAGAGCATGATAAAATAACAGTAGTATATCATACATTCCAGACTATTGACAGCTTATATTCTTAAATGAATTTGTAAATAAACAATACCAATGTAGTAATTTTTGTGTGTGTATTTTAATCTTATAAAAGTGAAAGTTCCTTACTGCTTTTGCCATTCCTCTTAAATAGATAAACTTCAGTGTTTAGAAGAAAGGTTCCCACTGGGCATCCAGCAGGTAAGAGAGATTTATATGATTTTTATAAAATAGAATTCCGATTATTTCTGAATCCATCAATTTATTAATACTGTTTTTATGAGGTTTATATTAGTTACTTGTGGAATATATTGAATTTATCCAAACATAATTTGACTTGAGTTATTTTGTGGGAAAAACAAATTATTATTATTTTGATTTGATAAATATTTAAAAAAATATTCAATTTTTAATATTTATTATTGTTAAAAGTATATACAGGTTTTCCTTAATTTATGAAGGTAATGGGGTCCTTGGCTATTAGACGAAAAAATTATAAATAAAAAATGCATTTCCCATTAATTCCATTGTAAAAATTTTCAATGGATATCAGAAACTTCAACCATGTTAAACAGTTTCCAAAAATATTAAATACAGGGGATCCTTGATATACATTGTAATTATGTTCCTAAAAAACACTATTTATATTTGAAATAACATATATCACACACTGATTTTCCCTCACTGAACTAATATATTATGTGAAAGAGGGACCGTCTATAAAATTGGAATATATATAAAATATATATAAGCTTATGAATAAGTGATGCTTATTTTTAGTTTATTCACACTAAACTAGTATTAGTACTAGTAACACTAATCATATATATTATTAGTCAAACGTGGTTGGCTGATGTCCCTTTTTTGGACGAACCACTGTATCGATTTTTATAACTAATTAATTAACAAAACATGAAAATTTTATTACTCTATTACTTCAAGTTTAAGCCGCACTTTTTATTCAAATTTTTAAGATGTAAAATTTGGATGTGATGAATATTTTAACATCTTATTTCTGCCGATCTCCAATATTCAGGTTTTTGCTTTACTTTATTCAGATTTTTAAGACGTAAAATTTGGGTGCAGCTTAAATTCAAAGCGAATATTTTAACTTTATTTTTCCCGATCTTCCACTCCCCAATGTTTGGGTTTTGCTTTACGCTTTACACATGTGCATACTGTTATGACCATTGATAACATTTTATTCGATGGTCCCCCATTCGTACTTTTCTGATTTAATCCAGTTGCTGTTTGATAGTAGCTTGTAGAATTGTAGCGTATCTGGCCATAGTTTAATTATAAGAAAAATCGTGAATTACTATAATACTGTTTGACTGCTGATGGAAAAAAATTGCCACTTTTTATTATTTTAAACAAAAAAACTGTACCCAAAGAAAATTTTCCTAAAGGTGTTATAATTCAAGCACAAAAGAATGCATGGATGACAACAGAATTGATGAAAGATTGATTAGAACATGTTTGGGATAAGATACCTGGGCACTATTTAAAAATAAGACAAATGTAATAGTATATCTGAAGAAGATTCTCAATAAATTAGGTAGCTTATTATGTATTTCAATAAATAAAAATGTTTCTTATTTTTCAGTACCTATTATAAAATAATTTTTATTTTTTCCAATTTTAAAATCCTACTGTGACTTAAATTCGAGGGCAGCTTAAATTTGAAATAATACAGTATTATTATTTTTATTTTAATTGTTTTCTTCAGTGCTTAGAAGTTTTTGCAATCATAATTGAAGTTCCTGTTATTTCTGTGACTAACTGTTGAGGTTGAATCTTCTTGCTTTTTTTTGATGGAATCTTAACTTTATATGTTTGCCATCACAAAATCTTTGCAATAAATTTCACAATAATAAGACAGACTTCATATAAGTAAGATCTATTATAAATCATGTTATTTTAGCAGATCAAGTGCATAAAGTTGATCACAACTCTGCAGAATGATATATTTATATATTATATGTAATTATGAACTTAAATACAGAAATAGAAAAAGAAAATTCAAGAGAAATAGATGCACATTCTATTTAACACTCTCACAATGGGCATTCAAACCTGATTTATACATCCTGGTAATAAGAAAATTGTTTAATTTGTAACAATTATAATTTTTGTTGCTTGAGAGAGAATTTTTTGGTCACTGTGGCCATTTTTGTTAGAAACCAAAGTGGACATGTATGGTTCATCCCCATTACTGAATTGAATAAATACTGGAGTGGACAAAACAAATTTAGAAATTTTTATCAAATTTGATAATTTATAAAAAATAAAAAAAAATTTGGAAATTCTTGATGGAATCATTTCACAAATTTTTATCGTCATTTAGATTGTTTATATATACAATAATATATATATTCAGAAATTGACAAATAGCTGATAATTTCCAAAAAAAACTTTAAAAATTCCAGTTGTTCACAATACTTTGTTCTTAATAGATGGCAAATAATTTTAGACCAAGAACAAGATGATGAGAGATGATAGTTTGATCAGATAATGCAGAAAATGAATGAATGTAAATGAAATCAATGTTTTTTTAGATAAATTTATTCAAAAATTAAAATAGGGTACTGAAATATTATTTTCAAAAAATTCTGAGTAATTTTAATTAATAATATTAATCTAAAATATATAGTTAGTTAATATATTATGGCAATATTTTAAGATGGCAGTGATTACAACAAAAACTTTCCCACTTTATATTCAGAACTTTTCATTCAAATCTGTGAAATAAGAAACTTTTAATTAGTCCAATTGTGAAAATATATTAAAAAATACAATATATAAAATTATTTCAATATTTTTAAAAACAAAAATAACAATAGTATCCGAATTACGAACAACCTGAAATATAAAAACAAAGTTACATATGAATTAAGTTCATAACTCAAGGAGCACATGTAATTAAATTAACTTTTGATTGTATAACAATATTAAATTGACAATTTAACCATTTAATTTTATTATTATTAATTTAAAATTAATTTAAGTTACTAATATTAAATATCATTTCATATAATATAGTGTAAGAATCTGCAATGGGTTGGCCGAGAAATATTATGTCAGGTCCTGACACCAGGAGAAGTTTAATGTGATTCTCCATTAACTTTTTAAAATTTTATAGTGAAGTTCGAAAAACTCAGCCTGATATATTTTGTGCCAAATCAAGTGATGATCTTCCAGTAAAAGAACTTGCCAAATTTTCAACTGAAATTTTAGCTGCTTATACAGGTCCTTCAGGTGGTCTTACAAAAGTCAATCATAGATCTAAACCTTTTGAAAGAATTGATCTTGATGTTGATTTCATTGATGAAGATTTTGTTAGTAGTAGTGATAATATTTCGAGTTTATTAAAAGAAGAAGAAAGATTTAATGAGGAACCCACTAAATTAGCAGAACAAAGAAGAGACTCGGGAACATCTAGTAAGTTGAATTGACTTTGAATTGATTAAATAATTACAGGATATATTAGTCATTGATGTGATGTTTGAAACAATGAATAGTCAAATTCTGTACATAATCTAATATCATAAATATTAATATATGATTAATACAATTAGTCAGTTTAAATTTTAACTTTGATGTAAAATATTGATGTAAATTTAATGTATTTATTTGAAAGTATTTATTTAATATATTTTCAGGTGATGATGATGAAATTGCTGGAATAAGAGATTGGAATATTCCAAATAAAAATGCCTATGGCATTTCTACTACATTATATGAATTTAATCCAATTACAAAAGCATATGCAGGTAAGCATATATGAATTTTTTTTTCTAGTCACTCATAAATAAACCTATGCTTAGTCATTATAAATAAGTGTAGTACTTTACTAAAAGTTTTATAAAATGATATATGATGATATTATTTCTTATATTGTTTTATATTAAATATCTAATTTTTTATTTTTAGGTGATCCTATTGCTGACTGTTTTGGTATTTGTATGAGACAAAATAATGCTATAATTGCTTTGGCTGATGGTGTTAACTGGGGAGAAAAAGCATGTTTAGCTGCTCAATGTGCTGTGCATGGTTGTATGGAATATTTAAACAATGCATTATTTTGTGGAGGAGCAAAAATTTCTGACACTTCGGTAAGATTTATATAATACATATGCGGAAGTTACCTAACTTACATATGACTTGCATTCCTGGCAACAATATATATGTTGAATTTATTATATATAAATTATACTTTATATATAAATCATATACAATATTTTATACTATATATATAAAATAGTATTATAAATAAATATTTAATACTATTAAATAATGTATTTAATAATACAATATTTCAGGAACCCAGCGCTGACCACAGCTTCTGTCTGGTTGAGCTGACCAAATCCGAGAACACAACTTCAAAAGGAACTACAGTCCTTTTATATACTAACTGTTGCTGATGATTAATCATGAATCATTGATGACTGCATACAAAAGAGGAACAAGTTGAAAAAAAGGGAGGTTCCTTATCAAATCTTTTGTCCATTGTTTATGTGAAAGTTCTGACTCTATTTCCTGTCATAAAAATTTGCCAAATGTGGCAGTAAATAATTATTAAATTTTTAGATGAATTTTGAAATAAATTATGATCATTCAGATCTCAAAATAATAGAATTGTTACAAAATAATTATCTTGGAAAGTGGTATTGGGAGGTCTCTGTGGATCTTACAATAGTATAATGATTCTTAACTACAATAAAGAGTAGATATTTTCAATTATCTATACAATTCTTCATTACATATTTCAGACAGAATATTTTGGTTTAATAATAAATATGATATTATAGTATTTTTTTGTTTCTAAAATTCTAAATCCTCTACAAAGATTTAAATTTTTATAAATTTAATTAATCTGCAGTGATCATACTGATCTATTAGGTTCAAAGAGATGCTTAATCATGGAAAAAATATATATTTTATACTGCCTTTAGAGTTTTCAAGTTAAAAATATGTTGGTTTTATATATTTATGAGAACTATTAGGGATATATAATTTTTTCTGATAACAATTAAAATAATTATAACATTTACCAAAATAAAAAAAATACTGTTTGATAATCTATCAATAAATTTTTTGACATGGCTTAACATTCATAATAAATTTTGAATGTACTATAAACATTAAAAAATTAAAAATATTATAAATGATATAATTTTATTAATCACATATTTTATATTAATCAAGTTAGTGAAATCTTTTTTTTTTTTTTTTTTTTTTAATACATATTTTATATTAATCAAGTTAGTGAAATCTTTTTTTTTTTTTGTTTTATCTAACTTCCTAAATTGTAAAAATATTCACAAAAAAATATATTTCCTGAAAAAATTAAATGCATCAATATTTTAGTGAAAAACAGAAAAATTAAATTTATTTGTAATTGAAAATGAATATATATGCCTGATTCTTAAATTGAGATTTGTAATACAAGTCTTGGTATTTTATATGCAATAAATCTTTTAATAAAAATAAAGCAAAACATGTAAAAGACATAGATTTCCTTCAATTTATGAACATAATCATGAGGCATGGCAGTGACTCTAAGCCAAGTACAGTAGTCACTGACTGACTCTTATTACTGGAATAGCATATAGTTACACATGTAATAAGAAATGTTTAGCACTCGTAAATAGATATTTCAAATCATAAATTTTATTGTAATTAATGTTCAAATTTTAGATTTTTTGATACTTTATATTTGGAAAAAACTTGCAAACCTAGAACTATCTGTAATATTTAATAAAGATCATTCTTTTACTTGTAATTAACATACCTGCATATAGTTATATATAATAATGGATACATGCTCATATTAAACAAAATGCATCAAATTGACATGAGTTATCTGTGTATTGTATAAAACACCATTAACCCTTTCCGCTCCTCAAAAATATTTTTTTTAACGGTCTACCGCTCCAGCGAGCCATTAAAAAAAATTATGATTTTTTGTTTTTTTGCCATAACTTTTTCGAATTTTAATATTTTGACACGAAAAAATTGGATTTTGTCGGCAATATACCGTACTCTGATACCCTTTTTTAGTTTTGATGAAGAATCAAAAGAATAAGAGAAAAAAAATTCGAAAGCAATTAGGCCTAATTTGCATATGTAAA
>AYEL01090765.1:0-63543 GCA_000484575.1 Olivierus martensii
TTGTCCCCTCTGGAATGCACATATATATATGCAGTATGTATACATCAAAATCAAAACAGCTATAGATTAAACTGATTTGTTACATATATTAAATGGCATAAGTTTTCATAATTTTCAAATTAATAAAATTAATGTCTGTTTATGTATTACATTTCTTTCCAAAGTTAGAGTAGGTACTGTAAGTGAATTTTTTTTTTTACTTAATTTCCCTTTTCAAATCATATGTGAAGGCGTAATATATATTATTATTAGTTTATTAAATTTTAATTATTTCCTTGTTTAATATAATTTAAAAAATAACTTGAAAATAATGCTAAAATAATTTGTTTAAACTTTTGTATTTACTTTCAGTTATATAACAGGGTATTCATAGAAAAATTAAAAATCTGAATAAGAATTTGTATGCATACAATTAAGGATTTACTTGTAAAATACAATTTTATCAATATTAATATACTATTATCGTTTTAACTTTAAAAAGTGAAAAGGATAATAAATAGATTAACAAAGTTATATAATTTCATAAAATATTTCAAATTTTGCTGATAATTATAATTTATCATATTATAATATATGTAAATAATCATTATTACAATAAATCAACCTTTACTGTATAGACACATTTTCTGATTTTTTTTATTGTTGATAAAATATATTATCAATATCATATATTATAAAGGAATAAGTGTGTGGAATCCATATTTCTGCACATGTGTGAAATTCCCGGACCATAAGTGCCACCATTACTATTTTCTCTCACTTTGAATCTTTAATCGCCTCTTTTAGAAAACTAAATTCAAATCTCATTATAAATTTTGTTTTTAATCATCATAGTTTACTTCCTATTTATGTTTGTATAATTCTTTAGGTTATTTGATTTCAATTTATGTTTTCTTTGATCGAAAAATGTTACCTGTTTCCAGGCTCAAGAGTTTAATTTGCATTCAGCACACTGAGGCTACATAAACATCGCATTTAAATAATATTTAATTTATTTCAAAATTTAATTATTATTTTAAAAATTATAATAACTCATAATTTATTTCAGAAATTATTATTATTTTTATTTTAAGATAATAATTATAACTATTGCCTACTTTGGTCCACAAGGGGGCGACACCTTCTTAAGTCTATAAGAACCAGTGCACATGCTTTAACTTCCATATTATCAGAAATGCATGTGCTTTCTTTATCATATTTTCCATTTTTATTATGGATGATAGGCAATGGTTGCATTCAAGAGTTCAACAGCAAAAGAATATAATAATATAAAATAAAGGAATAAGCATGTGAAGTCCATGTTTCTGCGCATATGCAAACTCTCACGACCAGAACTTCTGCCGTTACTATTTTCTCTCGCTTCCAATCTTTAATCGCATCTTTTAGAAAACTAAATCCCAATCTCATTATATTAAGTCTACCATAATTAACTTCCTATTTATATTTGTATACTTCTTTTTGTTATTTGACTTCAATTTGGCTTTTTCGATCGAAAATGTTGGCTGTTCAATTTGCATTCAGTACGTCGAGGCTACATAAATATTGCATTTAAATAATATTTAATTTATTTCTATTTTAAATAATATTTTATTCATTTCAGAAATTATAATTATTACTTAAATAACTTAATCAGTAAATCGATAGTTTGTTAGTTGCCAATTTCACGTAAAGAAAATTTCAAAGTTTGGTTTGGAGGAAAAAAAAACAAGCAAAAGTATTATATACAAGAATATGCTAAATAAATGAAAAATCTCAAATTTCACAGATAGGAAACAAATGTTTCATTTTTGATGTATTTGGGCACATAGTGACCAGGGGCTAACTAGTTATATAAGAAGACATTAGAAGAAAATATTTAAATTGTAAAATTTTATAATGATTTATAATTTAAAGTTATTAAATTTACTTACTCTTGCTGTAGCATCTCTTCCCCCACTAACAAGAATATCAATTGTTGGGTGCAGAGCTAATGCATAAACACCACTTAAATGCCCATGATAATGTCTAATTACCTGAAATTAACAGTTAATAAATTTGAGGATATCAGTTAAAAACATTCAATGGAAACATCAATATGATATGATCTAATTAGCTAATAAATTATACAGTTATAGTGAAAACAATAAATATATTAATGATAAACCAAATAATTATATCTATTACTCAATAAATAAGCTTATACATAATTAGGTTTTGTAATGATAAATTTTAAAATCATAAATTGATAACATGCCAAATGATATATCAAAAACTAATGCAAAAATATATCTGTAAGTCAGATTCAATTACTTTATCACAAAAAAAGCTTTGTTTGAAGGTAAAAAATTCAGCTCGGAAAATTTTGAAAAAATTACATAAATTCAGATTACCTTTTATTAAATAATATAAATTTATATTTTTATAACAAAAACATTATTCAATCGATATTTTAATTTTGAAAGTTTTTAATTACCTTATTGTATTCTAAATCCCAACATTTTACTTGTTTATCTTCACCACAAGAAAACAAATATGGTTGTCTAGGACTTATTGCTAAACCTCTTACAGCACTGATATGACCAGTAAGAGAAAGTTTCAATTTTCCACTTGCTAAATCCCAGATCTTTAAAAACAAATAACAATATTTAAAATTAATTTTCAAAATATCAATAAACCTAAAATTTTTAATGATAGGAAACTTTTAATTAGAATCAATTCTCTTTAAACTCAAAATAGAATTTTAGAATTGTTTAAAAGTGATTGAAAAACATAAAACGAAAAATAAGCAATTTCAAAACTATGTCACCATCAGGTCATACAAACATTTGTATTATGCAATATAATTACATAATACAAAATTTTTTATATATTCAAATACAGGTTGATAATCAAAAATCCAGCAACCTCAGGACTTGACGATTGCCGGATTTAATATATGCTCGTCAAATATTTCCCGCCAGAATCTAGGATGGCAAGTTCGGCGTCGATCGTCAAGCATGGTATTGATTACTTTGCTTCTCTGATTAATGGAAATTTATGTATATTTAAATAAAACTAATTGATCGAATTTTTTGTGCGGAAAAACAGCAAAATCATATTATTTGGAAGGGGCCAAACTTTCCAAATTATAATTTATTGGGTCGAGATATCTGCAAAAAAGAGATAGGTATTAACTAATAAGGAAATGCGGAACATGATCGGACAAGTTCGGACAATCCGTTCTTGAATATTTGGGGGGTGCAAAGATCACAAATGTGTTAACTGGTATGGATTCGGTTCGAATTAAAGGGTTAAATAAAAATTTATTTAAATATCAACGTAAAATCAAATTTATTTAAATATCAACGTAAAATCAAAAATCTGGAATTTTTTATTCAAAAATTCCAGATTTTTGATGTATATATACTGTATATATTTAACAGAAAAGAACTACTTCAAAAATTCCAGATTTTTGATGTATATATGCTGTATATATTTAACAGAAAAGGACTACTTGACAGTGCTTTAAAGAAATAAAATTAAACACTAAATAAAAAACTATAGTTTTACAGAATGTTAATTCAATTAAATTAAATAGTTCTACAGAATTTTAATTACTGTACCCTCAAAAAAAAAGTTAAAAGATTTTATATAATGCCAATAAGCAAAAAAAGTCAAAATGTTAAAAAAATTTATAATGCCAACCATGTCTTAAAAAAGCCAAAAAGAGCTCTTTGGCATCAAAACAGTTAATCTGGTAACCCTGGTTGCAAGAATGACCAAACATTTGATTCTGGAGTACAAGGCCGTCAAAACATAAACGGCGCTTGCAGAAAACAATGGCGCACAAATACGGTAAATTTTAAAATGTGCTCCGACATTCATGCTGAAAAACTGATTGCCGGATTTTTGATTATCAACCTGTAACTGAAATGCAAGAAAGCATGTAAAACAAGTATTAAATATATGAAAACTTCAGTACTTGTGTTTTATTTTTATTTTATGTATTTTGTGTTTGTAATAAGATGAATTTCTTTATGGTATTATAAGAATTTAAAATTAAAAAAAAAATTAATTGAAGAAAATAGTTTACTTTTATCATTCTATCATTAGATCCAGTTGCAAACCATTCATTGGCTGGTTCAACAGCTAAACATCTGACCCATCCTAAATGACCACTTATAACCTATAAAAGATAATATATTTTCAAATTATTACATTTAAAACAAAACCGCTTATTGTAATTACGGATATTGTTATCAAACGTTTAATGTTATCAAAATTTACGATCCAAAATCATGTATATTTAAAATGCATTATGAAAACTCTATTTATAGTAATCAGAATTTTGATTATTATCATCAAAATCCATACACCACTATAAAATACAGTATTCAAAATTAAAAATATATTGCAGATAATACTAAAATATTGATTAAATCTATTAAAATAAACAATATTCTTTGTTAATCATTCATTTATTGTTTCATTTTCTCCAAAATTTAGGCAAAAAAATGAGAAAATACAAAGATAAAACACTTGTTCTCCATTTAAAATAATACAGATTCGATTTAAGTGGAAAAATCCAATTTGTGTACGTTTTTTAATCAATAATTATTAGATCAATGTAAGTTTTTGATTTAATAAATTCATACAGACAAATATGACTGCTTTTAATTCGATTTAAGTGGAAAAATCCGATTTGTGTACGTTTTTTAATCAATAATTATTAGATCGATGTAAGTTTTTGATTTAATAAATTCATACAGACAAATATGACTGCTTTTCAAAATGCAGTGCCTTTAGGTGGTTTCACCGTACATCTCGCCTTTACGAATGGCACAGCGTTACTGTTGCCAGATCTGGTGATTTTTAATGTTTTTTTTATGACGAAATATATAATTTAAAATTGCTGTTATAGGGATTTAGTGACTTTATAATTGCCTTTATTGAAAAAAATTAAAAATTGTTTTTGATATAATTTTCTTACTATTGCTCCAGTACTTTTTAATTTTTCTGTAAACTGGAATTGGCAGCATTAACTATAAGTGTAAATCATTTCATTTCACTTTTTGGCTTAACTGATTACATAAAATAAAGTTCAACAAGTTTTCTTTGATCCATTATAGAGCTATTATTATTATTAGTGTTATCTTTTAATATAATTTTCTTTTTTTTTCTGTTTTATATAGCTCCGGATCTATGATTTTCCTGTATCCATAGTTTTTTCAGGAGTTCTGACGAAAATATTGAATTGAGGTTACACTATATATAACAGCATAAGTACAGTATATACTGTATAATGATGATAATAATAAAAATCAAAAACTGTACTTTTTTGACAAGCACTTCTTATCAGTCGGTTATTGTTATCAAAATAGATCAGTCCCAAAGTGATTCTAATAAGTGGTTATTGTTATCAAAATAGATTGGTCCCAAAGTGATTCTAATAAGTGGCTTCAATTGTATATATAAAATAATTTAAAACATTTAATTCAGTAATTCATGTTTCATTCAAGAATTCTTCATTTTGCATTATGTATTTGTATAATATATAAATTTTTATTTGTATCAAACTATACATATTTATAAAATAGTCTTGAACTTCTGTTTCAAAAAAAATAAGAAGAAATTGAATGAATAAACATTTTTGATGTATGTAATTTTGAAAATACAATGTAGAATACAATACATATTATAAATTTTAAATAAACATAAACTACGAAAGAAATGAAAATGAATTATTTAACTAACATTTTTCCATCTCTTACAAAAGTAATAATTCAAAATTTTTATATTCTCATCATGTTTATTAATGATAAAAATTTAAATTTGATATAGATATGAAATTTAATTTAAATTTCATATCTACATAATGTTTATCTTTATAGCTATACAATTTGTTGGATTAACATCACCGATTTTGTCACCATCCACCTGCTTGTCACCGTCCACCTGCAGCTGTTAGATACAGTTCTCCCTCCAACTTGTTTGTTTTTATAAGTAACCCCTACTCCCACACATGGTCGGGTTGTCCCCTCTGGAATGCACAGTCGAGCTGTGTGTGATGTACGGTCGAGTCGTCTGGTTGTAACCGTCTATTATATTAGTTCTTGTATTTTAGTAAGTGTTCCAATAAATGTGTTCTTGTTCGTTCAGTTCCGTATTTGATTCCTATGTGCAAATCTTCGATTCACAACATCCTCAACAGGTTATGGGCCCAGGCCACATGTAACTGATACGAAACGAGAAATTGAAGAACACTTCATCTAGCAACCTCCATTCGAAGCCTAACCAAAAATGAATGCTACCAGCGTCACAAGGATTGAGCACCTTAACAAGAGCAACTACGACACTTGGAAGCTTCAGATGAAGGCGATTTTGATCAAGAACGATTTGTGGGAATACACAAATGGAACGATTGCGAAACCCGAGTCAACAGAGACCAACGCAGCTGCCATATCGGACTGGACTAAAAACGACAACAAGGCGATGTTGGATATCCGTCTGTAGCAGGTATTAATCTAACTAGCCTAAAAAGGTTTGATTACTTATATATAAGTCGGCTGGATGGCCGCGTGGTAAAGCTTTGGCTTACCACCCTGGAGGATTCCGGTTCAAATCCGGGTCCCACACCTCCAGTTTTTCAGGAGGGTCCGAGCCTGGGCCATTGAAACCCCATCATGGGTGTTAGCCAGCCTGTGATGGGCTCTGTGAGTGGCCACCACCAGATATAATATATCCCTCCTGAGATATGGCGGCTTAACCTATCTAAGCTAACCTAACTTATATATAATGATTTATTGTCATTTTTAGCAATAACTTTAAATAATAAAATATTAATAATTCCAGAGACCAGGAGCCTATGCTTATGGCGGAAGAAGTATCAGTTACACACCAGTAAGTTGTCGTTCATTACTATCAGTGTATTTTTTTGATATTATTATCATCATTTATTTTTCATTTTTTTTCAGACTCCGAGCTATACGAAATATAGTGGAGGGTTATCGCCTTCGGTGAAAAGTTATGGATCGAATGCACCTTGGGCTCGTTATTCCACAGCCAAAGATAAAAATTATGGTAGTTCCGGTTATACGTCAGATTATGGTAAAGGCGGTTATACTTCCGATTATGGCAAAACGGGTTACACATCCGATTACAGAGGTTCGGGTTATGCTTCTGATTTTAACAAGGTATCTCAAGATAGGCGACCGAGTTATGGCACCACTCCCACCTACACTTCCAGAGCTAGCTTTACACCGAATTATAACTCTTACTCCCGTTCCAGTAGTAGGGAAGATGCTAGCGATAGGAGAGGATCCTATTCGCGATCTAAAAGTCTAGATATTGCACATTCGGAGGACGAACAAAATCCGGAGAATGAGGAAGTCGCACCCAAAACGGAGGTTAAGAAACCAAGTGGTAAAGCTTCAGCCGATTTTTCGTCGGGATCTGAAGAATCGACCGAAGAAGAAGTTGAAGATGAAGGTTTTCTAGTTTGTCGTTCCACTTCTCCTGGTCCTTTCGATACGGATAATGCCACTCCCATGTCTGCTGTCGTTTTCATTCAACGTCCCTCTCCTGGGGAAGGAGCTAAAGTCGAAGCGAGTACACAGGTTGAAGCTAACGACGTTATTTTCAAACTGGAAAGGCAGAATTCTGCATCTCGGCCGACATCGAATTATTTCGATAGATATTACAACAAATATACCAATCCCAGAGGTTACAGAAATAGAGATACTCCTGCGACTAGACCCACTACCTTGAATTTGCAGTCGGATGTCAATAATGAAAATGTTCCTGCTTCACCTAATTCGAACAAATCGCCTAATCAGTTAGGAGTGGACAACGATTCTGGAACAGCATTTTCTCGTGATACTTCTCCAAACGAAAGAACTTCTCAAGACAAAGAGAAAGGCGTGAATAAAGATTTTCGAAAATCTGTCCTCAATATGAACTTAGACGAAAAGGAATTAGAAGATTACTTGAAAAGGAAAGACGAGAAAAGCAGAAAGAAGTCGTCTTCGCTCTCTACTGAAACTGGAATAGAAAACAGCCAAGATGAATTAAGTCGACTACCAAGGTCGCCATCGAAACCAAAATGCGAGGGCACATTATCAAAAACAAATTCTAGGAGTAAAATAGCGGAGGGTTCCGTAAAAAGAAGTGAATCTAAAGGTAAAATGGATGTTTCGCGCAGCAGTTCTCACAACAAGCTCTCTAACGATAGACGATTTAGAGGAAGCAGAGATAATCTGTTAGATGAAAGAAATGGAGATATTGGAAAAAATTCTTCTGTTGACTTCGATTGCAGAAGATCGACGCAAGATTCTTCTTCTAGTGACGAATCTGAAGATTTGAACAGAAGTAGAACATCTATGGCCAGGCCCAGGAGAAAGCTAAGAAGTTCTAGAGAAGATATTCTAGACGAAGACAAAAGTCAAAAGGGACGGGGATCGAAAGAAAAATTATTAGAAGAACTTCCACCCAGACCTTCAGTCAAATCTGGATCAAAAGAAGAAGAAAAAAGAGAATCAAAAATACCAATAGCCAGAAAACCTACCGGAGAGAATCTTCACATAGTTTCTAGAAACGCATCTAGAGATAAAATTCCCATAGAAAACTCGAGGAAAGATTCCTCCAGTTCCATTAATTCGGTACCTAGCAGTCCAGGAGAAACTGTGGTTTTCAATTTGCCTTTTCCTAAGCGTCAGAGTTCCAGTCGACAAATAATGATAAATAATTTGAAAGAACCCGAAACAAGTGGACAAGAAGGTTCAGAAGAAGAATCAGATGAAAGCACCGAAACGGAAGAAGACAATAAGAGGAATTCTAGGAAAACTTCTACTGATAACGAGAAAGACTTTGGCTCCGAAATATTAGGAAAGAGCTCTTCACGAAGTAACTTTACATCTAAAGCTTCTGATGAGGAAAAAGACTTTGTTGGAGAAATATTCAGTATGAGACCATCTCAGTCATATGTCAGGATAGACCCCGAAAAGATTAAAGGGCAAGAAACTGTGCAAAAGAGTTCTTCAGAGTCGTCTATGTCCGAAACATCAGAAGAGAGCGAAACTGATAACGCTAATGAAGTTTCAGACAAAAATGCTACACAGACTACAGAGACCGAAGAAAATGAGGAGAAAGATTTTGTCGGCGAGATATTTGGAAAGAATCAATCATTTGTACGAAGACCTGGCAGCACTCAAGCTGAATATATACAACAGTTAAAGGAACTTAATAAATCTCCTTCTGAATCATCTAGAAAAATGTCTGAGAGTACCGAAAAGGATTCGGTAGAAGATACTTCATCGCAATCATCTGTTCACAATTCTGAAGATAGCGATAAAGATTACGTTAACGAAATATTCGGAAAGAATCCTTCTTACGTCCGGAAGCCAGGTAGTAGCCAAAAGGAGTTCATTCAGCAAATGGAAGCGTTGAGGAAAACTTCCTCTCAATCATCTGTTCGAAAATCATCCGAGGATAGTGACAAAGATTTTGTCGGCGAAATATTTGGAAAAAATCAGTCCTTCGTCCGTAAACCTGGTAGCACTCAGGCTGATTATATCCAGCAACTTCAGAGTCTTCATCGTCAAGTATCCGATTCGCAAGAGAGTTCGCAATCTTATCAAACTTCGAATGATGAGGAAAAGTATTCGGATAGGAGAGAATCTACTTGTAGTGAGTTTAGCCAGAAAGATGATTCGCAACGATCATCGCCGGGCCTAGTCAAGAATCCAGAGATTTTGATTAGGACTTGTTCTACTGATGCAACTGATGAGGATAGAGATTATGTGGCAGAAATATTTAGTGGAAGAGATTCGAGTGATGATGAAAAAGATTACGTTTCGGAAATATTCAGCGGAAGGCAATCTTATGATTGTATACCCAGATACAAAATGTATCAAACTCAAACTGAAGATGAAACAGAAGGAGAAGAAATTACTGATTACGAAGCCACAGCAAATGAGGAAGAATCTACTGCTAATGAAGAGGAAGAACAAGAACAACAAGCAGCAACGTTTACTCTGAGTTTACCAAAAGATTCCTCTGTACAAAAGTCTCCTACAGTCATTCATATTAGGAATTCGGAGAATGACGATTTACGTACACCTACTCCTTGCAAAGAAGGAATAAAAGCAAAGAGTTCCAGCGAGGAAGAGGAAGAGGAAGAGGAAGAAGAAGAAGAAATTCCGGAGAAAAAACCCGAAATAACAGACGAAAAGAAAGTGAAAAGAAAGCCTTCAAATTCTGAAAGCGAAAAGGAAAGTAAACCTTCATCCGCCTCTTCATCTAGAAGGTCGTCTAAAAACTTGGGCGATAGTGAAGATTCCGAATCGAAGAGAAGAGGTAGCGCTAATAAATTCATCGGAAATCTGAAGAACATAGATTCACTCTTATTGGGTGGAGACGAGAATGAACCGGAAACATTCGAAGATTTTGAAAACAGATTCGATCGAGAGAAAGTGACAGTAGTACCACCAACTACCGACGAGGAATCAGACAACGACAGTAAAAAGGAAGCAGCAAAGAATAATCTAACTCTTTTTATTGGGAAATTTCAAGACATTGACGAAATGCTGGGTTGTCCTTCTCCTGTCAGTCCTAGTACAGGCCAGTTAGCTAGCCCGAGCGTCAAAGACCCATTCGGCTTTAAAAAACCACCAGGCAAAGCGATAACTGAGAAGAAAGAACCATCAGCGGAGGATAGTGACAGCAGTACCAGCGCTTTAGAAGAAGTAGAAGCATCTGCGGTCAAAGTTCACGAGTCAAAACCTCAAAAACCTCAACTAGAATCTTACACCGAAGAGATAGATTCAAGCGCAGTCAGAATCCGAGAAGGCAAAGCCATGAATCCTCAACTTCACGAGTACACCGAAGAGATCGATTCTGGAGCAGTGAGGATCAGACAGCCTCAAGCCATGTATGGACACATATTAAAAAGTCCCAAACAAAAGGTGAGTACATTATAGTAATTTAGAACAATTAAACTTATCAAAAGTTACTTACCCTCTTTACTCTATTGTGATTACAATTGCCATTTAATCAAAAAATTTGACCAAACACTGAAATTCATCTATTAATATATATTAAATACAGTCAAACCCCGATAAGGGGCAACCATCCGTTTGGAGACGATTTTGGCGGCTAATCGGGGGTTTATCAAAAATACGTGTAGTATAGAAATAAACTCCGAATTTATTAAATTTAATAAATGAAGACGATTTTGGCGGCTAATCGGGGTTGGCGGTTTATCAAAAATACGTGTAGTATAGAAATAAACTCCGAATTTATTAAATTTAATAAATTACAGAACATTTATATTTAGCATCCAAACTTAACATTTCTAAAAAACTGTATACTTTAGAATATATTATACGTACCGTATATATACAGTAATATATAGAAAACATGTCCATCCGCTGTTCTGTTCCTCTACTTTTGTGTTCTCTGTAAAACACAATGTACACAGCTTATTTGCTAGGTACGCAATAAACGGTGGAAACGATCTGATTATTACGATCCTAAATTTTCTCTAGATGTGAACCAGGCTTAGAGAGACATATGATTTTAACCCTTAACTCCATCTCTTCTACATATGATGGTTACTGTACGCTGGTTACAAATGAATCCAGAGAGCCTTTAATACTGTATATACAGTACTGATGAACTTCGTGATGTAAGTCATCTTACATGCCCTTGGCTGATTAACGAGAACAAATACAATACCAAAAGAAATATTTGTTTAGACCAGGGTTCTTAACTGGGGGTGTTCATACTCCTTGGAGGTATGGGAACAGATGCTGGGGTATGGGACTCGATCTCTAAAGTACAGTAAATTAAAGCTGTTGGCATATTTGGAAGTTTTACTGGCAACTAATATAAAGGAATGGTAATGATTATTTAGACAGTCAAATTAAGCAGGTATGGAACCATCGGACAATCCCATACCTCCAGACACCTTTTGATGACTCCCGACAATCAAATGAAGGAGGTATGGGTTGAGTCCTCCCATATCTCCAGAAGTTCTTAACCTTTTGATGACTCCAGACCCCCATGGGGGTCTGGAGTCATCAAAAGGTTAAGAACTTCTGGAGATATGGGAGGACTCAACCCATACCTCCTTCATTTGATTGTCGGGAGTCATCAAAAGGTGTCTGGAGGTATGGGATTGTCCGATGGTTCCATACCTGCTTAATTTGACTGTCTAAATAATCATTACCATTCCTTTATATTAGTTGCCAGTAAAACTTCCAAATATGCCAACAGCTTGAATTTACTGTACTTTAGAGATCGAGTCCCATACCCCAGCATCTGTTCCCATACCTCCAAGGAGTATGAACACCCCCAGTTAAGAACCCTGGTCTAAACAAATATTTCTTTTGGTATTGTATTTGTTCTCGTTAATCAGCCAAGGGCATGTAAGATGACTTACATCACGAAGTTCATCAGTACTGTATATACAGTATTAAAGGCTCTCTGGATTCATTTGTAACCAGCGTACAGTAACCATCATATGTAGAAGAGATGGAGTTAAGGGTTAAAATCATGTGTCTCTCTAAGCCTGGTTCACATCTAGAGAAAATTTAGGATCGTAAATTTGTAGAAAATTTAGGATCGTAATAATCAGATCGTTTCCATCGTTTATTGCGTACCTAGCAAATAAGGATACTGTACAGTAAGCTGTGTACATTGTGCTATTTGCTAGGTACGCAATAAACGATGGAAACGATCCGATTATTACGATCCTAAATTTTCTACAAATTTACGATCCTAAATTTTCTCTAGATGTGAACCAGGCTTAGAGAGACACATGATTTTAACCCTTAACTCCATCTCTTCTACAAATGATGGTTACTGTACGCTGGTTACAAATGAATCCAGAGAGCCTTTAATACTGTATATACAGTACTGATGAACTTCGTGATGTAAGTCATCTTACATGCCCTTGGCTGATTAACGAGAACAAATACAATACCAAAAGAAATATTTGTTTAGACCAGGGTTCTTAACTGGGGGTGTTCATACTCCTTGGAGGTATGGGAACAGATGCTGGGGTATGGGACTCGATCTCTAAAGTACAGTAAATTAAAGCTGTTGGCATATTTGGAAGTTTTACTGGCAACTAATATAAAGGAATGGTAATGATTATTTAGACAGTCAAATTAAGCAGGTATGGAACCATTGGACAATCCCATACCTCCAGACACCTTTTGATGACTCCCGACAATCAAATGAAGGAGTATGGGTTGAGTCCTCCCATATCTCCAGAAGTTCTTAACCTTTTGATGACTCCAGACCCCCATGGGGGTCTGGAGTCATCAAAAGGTTAAGAACCTCTGGTTTAGGATGGCATCTTATCGGGGGTTTGTCTATTCCATTATAATAGGGAAGATCCATTTCATCAAATTTCTTGGCGGTCAGCGAGGGTGGCGGCTTAACGGGGGGCGTCTTATCGAGAGTTTGATTGTATATATTATGACTCAATTTTTCTCATTTTATGAATGAAATTTTAATTTAAGCCTACTATTTTTTTTATAAGTTAAGCTTAGAAAAAATTTGAGAGCAGGTTTCTGGATCTTGTCTAACAGAAATCCAAATCCCAAGGCAACCATAAAATTCGTTTAACATATAAGTTAAGCTTAGAAAAAAATATGAGAGCAGGTTTCTGGATCTTGTCTAACAGAAATCCAAATCCCAAGGCAACCATAAAATTACTAAATTTTTTTGAAAGACTGGATTTAATAATATAAATACGTTTCGAGATGCTGATAACCTATATAATACCATATATAATGTTTTAAATCAGGAAAACAGATGTCTTTTAATAAGGAAGAACTGTTTGAATGATTTATTATAGCCTGTTACAAAGTTATCATTATCCAATTAATTACAGTATTGAAAAATTTCGAAACATATATTCTGAATTTTCCATCAAAGTTATTTTTCTAATTATCTGAATTTCTATATTATAAAATGATCGATTTTTATATTTAGAAATCGATTTAAAATGATCGATTACTAAATATCAAAAGATAGTTTGTTATAGATTTATTAGGATCACGACAAATCGAATACTGAGGTAGTAAACCATGAGAACGACATAAAAAAGAATGATTAATAATGATATGAAGGCATATTTTCTGTAATAAAATTATCTAATATCATTTAAAATATAAATCTTGCACATATAAAAATTATAACACAATTACAACTATAAACAATAAACATAGGGAGCATCCATAAATATAGGGAGTTGTTAGAGTAGATTTATGACGATAAATGAAAGGTAGGAGGGAGTAATGCAAATTGTGACATCCCTATGAAATGGTTAGAGTTTTACATATACAGTATATGACTGAAAATCTTTTTAATCAAAACGATGAAACTATCAGTAGATGAAAATTATGAACAGAGGCCGGCCGGAGAGCGATGCGAATGGTGCGACTGCCCAAGGCCCCTTACGACAACTTTGTACCGGGTCCCGCTTTTCTCGGGCTGGCCCTGATTATGAATAACTATCAGTAGATGAAAAACTATCAATAGATGGAAACTATCAGTAAATGAAAACTACGAACAGGACCGGCTGGAGGGCGATGCGAATGGTGCGACTGCTCAAGGCCCCTCACCAGTGCTAGATTAACCTATAAGCAAAGGCACACGTGCTTAGGGCATCAAGGGAAGAGAGGGCACCACAGAAATTTTTCATAGCCGAATTTATCATTTAAATTATTAAATTAATTAAATTTATAGTCATTTTCAAAATTTAATGAAAAATGAATAAGTTCTGTTTATAAAGTGTTCTCTTTTGTGTCATTATGTTTATCCTGCAAAATAAATTAAATGTGCTCGCAGATTGGAAGCTATACAAATTTTGAACAAATCTAGACGCATTTGAAACAGTGCAAGTGACGGGTACTAGCTCATAAGAAGTTCTTAGTTTAGTTGCCAATTTTCACTGGTGTTAATTGCAAGTGCATTCATAACGTCATTCTTGCTTTCAGTCTCAAAGTTGCTTAATGACTATTCCAATAGCGTACACAGCTCTGGCTGTCTAATCTATTAAAATGTAATTACGTTTTATATATTTTGATTACAAGTGTAAGGGGGTACCAAAGTTAGTGCTTAGGGCATCTAAGGGTCTTAATCCGGCCCTGTCCCTCACGACAACTTTGCACCGGGTCCTGCTATTCTCGGGCCGACCTTGACTGTGAATAACTATCAGTAGATTAAACTATGAATAAGATAAATTAAGAGTATATGACTAAAAATCTTTTTAATCATATACACTTACTTTATCTTACTCATATTTTTCATCTACTGTAGCATATCTGGAGATAAGTTCTAAGACATTTACAATATATCTGGTTGTCTGAAGGTTTATTTAGAAATTAAAGAATACGTGTTACAAAGTACCACTGTAAAGTGATTCCTTTTTTGCTGCTATGTATGTATTTTTTTTTTTTTTTACGTAAAATCGGAGAAAAATATTTTTAAGTAGAAAAGGGATAGTTTTCAGATTTGTGTTGTCGCGGTCAAGGGTCGAGCTTGCTGCGACGAAAAATGATAAAGGAGAGGAATAGGTCAAAAAAGTGTTCGAAATAGCGTGACGTAATTTATGATGCTCCTTATGAAAACAAAAGAAGTATCGTCTTTCCTTCACATGCAGCAGTTGGTACATAGCATTGATACAGAATATCGAATTCAGCCGGTTGGAGAAAATAATAATAATAATAATAATGACGTTTTTCTGATGATATCTTAGACGGAAACACAACCTAGACTAGTTGCACCTCTTCCTCTTTCAGGCATTTCCTATCTGATGGATTTTAAACTAGCAGCGCCATCTAGAGGAACGAATGCCAATTGTTAAATGTAAAAAAAAAAATAATTATGCTATCGTTTGTTTATGGAACTACGAAAAATGTGCTTCGTACTGCATTCCCATATACCGAATCTTGAGCATTATCTTTACGCTCTGTTTATTATGATCTGCGTATCGACGTTATGCCCGTTTGAGATTTTTATCTATATACCGCGTAGAAACTTCGAAAGTAGCCACCTGTTTCGATCGAAAAACGAAGTTCCCGCCGCCGACACGTCTACAGACGTCACCCGAAGCATTTCGCGCATGCTCCGGGAGAGTTTCACCCACTTGTCGGGACATCGAAACCAGCGGACGTCGCGGACGCGTCAGAGTCCTGCGGAAAGTATGGCGACTCTAACGTGCCGAGTGCAGTACATAAATGATATCGATCCCTTTTCCAGCTGCACGCCTTTTCCTCAGCCTTCCAGGCCTCCTATGTACTCCTTCGTCGTTAACATTCCACTGATCAACCAGATGACGGCCGTCCATCGGTTGCTCAAGCCTCCTCACAAAGTAAGTGTCCTGGCGGCGCGGCGGCAGCGACGGTGCAAACTAGCGAACGTTTCTGCCACTTTTTCTAGAAAAACGGTAAGTTAACACTCCAGAATAATTTTTTAGCACGCGATCGCGTGGAATAAACCTTGCTAGACCTTCGTGGATGCAATACGTGTAAAGGAATGTTACCGTATAGTTACTACCTGACGTCATCCCACGGCGTGGCATCCGGCTATCAGCATTATCCGGGTTTTCCTGTCTGTTGGAGGCGCGGATCGGACACGTCGATATGCAAACTTCTAAAAAAGAATTTCGAACATTTAACTAGTTACGGACGAGTAATACATAAAAAAAAAAACATTTCTCTACACATATTTCACTAAGTTATCCTTCCAGATTCTGCCGGAAAATGCTCTAATAGAACGTGAAGAGCGTGATATTTAACAAACGAAATATCTTTTTTCTGACAAGCGTGATCGTGTTAGATGCTGACAGAACGATGACGAACAAGTAAAAGAGAATAAGATGAAAGAGCAATAGTTCAAACTCGCTCGTAGATCATCGCAAGTAGTACTACAAGTTTTAATTTTTTTAGGATAAAATTATCTTATATTTTGTTTACACCATAGCGAAATTAAAATTTTACTTGTTCTACTGTATTTTTATAAAATGGACGACAGAGTTTCGATGGGATTAAAACATAAAAATGACGGATGTTACTAGCTACGTCTGTTTGGATAATAGGAAATTCGGTATTTGTAAAATGGATTAAAACAAAAAAAAAATTTATTTATGCCAATTAAAACCCACATTATTCCTCATATTCTTTCGTCATTTGAGTTTCTGATGATTTTTCCGTTTTTTTTTTTTACTGTTAGAATTATTAATAATACCAAATAATATCTAAAGAAACACATTTTTTGATCAGATTTTTAATTAATTTTATCTGAATTGATCCGCTGACGAACTAAAATCTGACTTCGTTCTAGAGAAAGTCTTTCGTGTTAATCAAATTTCTCTCGTTGCTGAAGATCGAAATTTCTAAATATCGTCATATTTTTTAGCCCAGATTGACAGAAACAAAGAAAATTCTAGTCCCTCTATGTTTTTCATTCGTCTGTGGCCGCGTGTGTATGGCATGCTAGACTTAAACTGTGCAAATATTTACGTCTGGGATCTTTATTTTGCATTATTGTTCGCTGCAGACATCTTTAGAGTAAGGAATTAGGTATGTCCTTGTAATCTTGATCCTGGGTGATTTTACGTGGCCGTAGATGATATTGCGACAGTTGGTTAGACCCGTATGCTTTCGTAGAAGTCAGTCAGAGGACAGAAGGTGGATCTGAAGTGGCGAGGGAGTCGGAGCTAGAAAACTGGTCGATCTGGTCGGCTGGGCGCCGACCTCCATTTGCTCCTGTCTGCGGGATATGTTTCCTCAGGATAATCGCGGGAGACGGCGTGGTGTGTCCGAGTTAGACATTCAAATACCTGTACATTTTGATGGTCATTCCGCCGATCGGCGTATTCCTACTCGCGCCGATCCAATTTTTTAACCAGCGATTGAAAGTTTGGCGATGGAGTTTGGTTAGAACGATTCTATCTTTGGTATAAACTGAAAGTAACCGACTTTTGTTTATTTTTAGTTGGATGACTGCACTTTACAAGTTTACAAATACAACGATTCCGAACAGGATTACGGAAACTACCTGGATCTGGAATCTACCATCGACGAACAGGGAGAGGAATTCGAGGGAATACAAGATAAGTAAGTCGTTTCAGTTCTTCTTTTACTTCAGTTTAATTTAAAATTTTTGTTTTTAATTATTGCAATTTATAAAATGGCCCGAATTTTAATGGTATCATCCCAGTTTAATAAGAATGATTTATCAATAAGAAGATCGAAAATCATAGTAACATATTATTCCACAAAAGTTTCTCCGTGAAATTTTATGTAGCTGATAATTATTCTTTTAATTTTTCTAGTGGAAATAACTTTAAAAATATTCGATTTTTCAACAGGACGGGTCGAATTTTGCGATCTTTGTAGATATAAGTCAGAAAGAAGAGACCATCTTTTCCTGTTAGCACTCTAAAAACATTAGGATCTTAAACCCTTTCAGACAAGAATAGATTGAATCTAAATATTATCTAAGCGGAATAAGTTTTTGGAAATTGTGTAGACTACAGGATCAAATGGTAACATGTGATGGCATTGTAAATTGGTAGATCATGGTTTTAATTTCGATGCATTTTAAAAAAAAATCTTCTCATTCCTATGAATCTTTCCTCTTTTTTAAGGTTATCTCCATATAATTTTTCTCAGCCTGTTTTCTGTCAGAGATTAAACGGATTACGATCCATTCGCGGAAATTTTAAATTTATTCTTTGATTTTTTTTCACTTACTTACAGCTGAATCCATGAAATTTTATCAGATTTTAATTGTTTATCATTGATTATATAAGATTAAATTGCCTTAGTGAGTCCACGAAATTTTCGTGTTTAAATCAGCAGAATGGCGATATAATTACCTGCTCTGTTTTGTTATCAATGGGTTTTCTTCCACATTCTTCTCTTTTAGGAAGATGGCGAGACATTCTAAACGATTTTCGTCGGAAAGAGATCCACCCGGAAGAGACTCGGTAACACGAGATGTTAATGCGTTTAATAACGATAAGAATCGGCCCCGAGTTTCCGAGAAGGCGATACTCTTCCGGTTTACTCCCTACGACATGCTAACCGGACTTTGACCATTGCTGTATCGGAAATTCATTCTTCTTCCGTAATTATTGGGGGTAAGAAGGCTGGAGGCAACGATTCTTTGCCTTCTTATAATCTCTTCGGAGAATTGGTTTTAAAGCTAACTAGATCCCCCTACAGATCGGTCCATCAAGGATATAATTAGCCAGAACAAACTCGGACTCGCTATAATTTCTAAATGCATTCGCTCCAAGAATTGAACTATTCGATAAATCATTTAATTTTAACCAATCACTCCTCCACATTTTGTTTTTAACATGATTTCAGGAATAAAAGTTCGATCATTTGATCATTGCATACGATTGATCAGAAAATCTAAAAGGTTACCATCGTTATGCAGAATTATTAGATCTATTCTTCCTAAATTGCTCTATGAAAAGAGTCTAATGGCAGAAATATTTGTGTTCAATCTTAAAACAAGGTACCAGATACTTGATCAAACAGATATTCTTTCGAAGAGAATGAAAATATTGAAAATTTTCAATAAATCTCTCCATAGATATCATACAGTTATACAGATATTTACTAGTTTTCTCTCCAAAAAAATATTCTGTATATTTATTTCTCATATCCTACTATTGAGTTCGATCTCTCTTAGATATATAGTGCACCCAAACTAAAATAAATCTATTAAAATAAAAAAAAGCAGAAAATTTACTTTGATCTGATCGTAAATGTATAATTTTTCGAGGAAAAGTGATAGACTAAACTTTGAAGTGCTACTATAAAAACATGCCATTAGGTGTCTTATAACATATTTTCATGAGCAATGTTACAGTTGACTTCACATATGGGTCAGTTATAACAGCTACGTAATTTAATTTCAAAATCTACAATTATGTTCCCATAATTGCAAACTCGAGAATTTTGGAAAATGTAAAACTAAATTTAATTAGAATTTAATAAATTTGAATAAGATTCGAATACTTCTCAATAAGTCTAAATAATTCGTTTGTTTGCTTTTTTATATCAAGGCTTTCCAATTATTATAAAATCCTCTCTGTGCCACAATTATGGTCTCACTTTCTGCATATTGCACTCGTTTCTTGTTGGATGAATAGTCCAGAAGACATAGTTTATTTTTCAGACAACATTTTCCTTAGTAAGGTAGTGTGGGGGAAAATGAACCAGTTCAGAGAAAATGTGGCATAAAAAAATTAACTATTGCTTCAAATTTAAAAATGCTATTGCTATTACTTTAAGAAACGTCTCTTTATACTCAGAAATTGTCGCAGTTTTTTAAATTATTTTTTTATTAGTGACATTTGAGCTTAGATTGGATCATCTCACTCCAAGGTTCATTTCCTCCCATACTACCCTAGGCTAAATTTTTATCAACATTATGCACTTTTTTCTTGGTTTCTTTTATACGTTTATTTTTCGAGGGCAACTCCTTGTCTCTTGATATTCGAATTTAATATAAAAAACCATTTATTTATGTCGAGTTGTATATAATTAATAAGGAAACGTATCTGACTGCTGGATATCTCTTTTGCAGTTGAATGATTGTACCGATTCCTATAAGCAGGGTATCATTAGAAAGATCTAATCCTTGGGTTTCTGCGACAGCCAAAAGTTTTGGTCGATATTAATAATTTAAAAATTAAAATTGTAGTTCCTCCAAAAAGACAAAATTTGCAGGAGGCGCTGTAACGTAATAATGTCTGCCATCTAATGATTCCGTATAGGTATTCATAGGAGTTCTTTTAATGATAGTTCAAGGTTATAAGACCAAATCACATGTTTTCTGCTCATTTATATGAGCGGATAATGTCTAGTTGTATACAATGATCAATTGTAACATATTATAACCATTCCTACAGGCACTTTTTATATTGTCCCCGCAACACCATTAGACATGAAGCATTTCCCATTTTATAACCATAAATATAGAGATCAGTAAAGTTAGTGCATGTTGAAAGACGACTGTATTCAACAGGTTTTAATAAAACATTAATATTAATAATATAAGAATGATTTATATTTAGGCTATCAGGATGAAAATTCCTTCAGAAAAGAATTTTAATTTGCATAAACTGTTTTACGGTTTTTATGACACAGAAATTCGTAATTGCCAGTTATTTGTTCTTTGGACTATTCTGTTAAGCTAGGTTGACACGATCAGAACACACTCGGACCGCTTCATCCGAGTTGAGTAAACTCGGATGGCAACTAAAATACTCGGACCGAGTGGCATCCGATTGGAAGTTTAAGATGGCGGAAAGGGCTAAAAGATCGCGTAAGTGGAACGAAGCTGAAACTATTAAGTTCGTAGAACTGTACGAATGCTTGTAGAATGTGAAATTAAAAGTCTATAAAAATAAGGATGTCCACAAATTGTCAGTTTTGAGAATAGTAAAGAACATGAATTTATCAGAAGTAGGCCCCGGACGAAGAAAATTAATAATATCAGAAGCACGAGATCCGCCATTTCACCTCAGGTTACAGATCGAGTGCACTCGGAACGTGTAAACCATTGGTTTTCAACCTTTTTTTCCCCCGGGCCGCATACATTTGTTTGCTACATTAAGCGGGCCGCAACATGCTATATAGCAGTCGTCAACCGGTTGGTGTCACGTGAAAAAAAAAAAATTGATTTCTAAAAAATCGCCTACAAAAAACTCGACTTCTCAATTCATGAATGACATAGGTCAGTGTTTTCCAAACTGACCTATTACCTGTAAAATTTTATGAGTGCATCAAGAAGGATCTAGCAAATTAGGAAAATTCTAATTTTTCCAGATTTAAAAGAATTTTTTTATATCAGAATTTTTATTTTTGGTTGTGGGAGAAGAATTCCTCGCTTTCATTAAAATTCATGACTGTGCGTTCCGGACCGCACGTAAAAGCTTGTCGGGCCACCTGCGGCCCGCGGGCCGCAGGTTGAGAATGTATGCGGCTATATTAATAAAATTCTTCAACATATTTGATTGCTACATTAAGCGGGCCGCAACACGCTATATCAGCAGTGACCGAGTTCATCTCCGAGCGATTCCAAATTTGGTTCAAAATGATATCTGTAGAGATTTTTATTAGAAGGACATCAAAAAATTTCATGATAATCGGTTGAATGATGCAATCTATAGGGACGTCTGTAGAAGAGGAGGAGAGTAACTGCTTTTTTTACTATTTTTAGTAACTGTCTGTTAGCATTATATTTCACATAATATTATACAGTTGAATGAAATTTATATATATTATTGGCCTATCATAGCATTGGAATCGATTATTACGTCATCTGATCATTATTACGTTCTATCTGATACTGACGTAATGATTCAATTTTGATCGATTCATCGTAATCGAGTTTTGATTACGATTTAATGATGACGTAATCGTATCATTACGTCGTCATTAAATCGTAATAATGATCCAATTAAAATCGGATCATTATTGTCAGTTTGAAATATATATAGGTATATGCAAATCGAACAATGGAAAGGATCACATGGTCGATTAATCGATCTTTACTAACTTTCTTTTATTTTTAACACTGATTTTATTTGAACTTTTAGATAGTGTAGTTGCGCCGTATTACCTCATTCAAGATCCTATTTGGAACGATTCGCAAGTCAAATATTTTCAATTTTGGCAAAACAAAATTATAATATTTTTTAGAAAAAGAAAAAAAAATACTTTCGTATCCTGTAAAATCTTAATTCGATTAAAATTTGATAAGTCAAATGACAGATGAATCTACAGAATAATTTTCCTATGTTTAGAAAGCCTTTAAAGCGCTATAAAATTATTAAAGTAATCAAAAATTGTTTGTGTTAGCAAGCTGTATAAATAAAGAACTAATACAAAAGTTTAGAATTTAAAAATGATCGAAAATTATCGTTAGTATTACAAACTGCTGATGAAAATATAAACTGTAATGGTTTCGGAGCGGATATGTATATATAGGGTGAAGAAAAACTTCGTCGTGATATTTTGCGTACTGATAGGGGACCTCGAAACAAGTCGAAAATGTCTAATGAACATATGCATGGTCTAAATGGCACCGTTTTCGAGTTATAACCTTTCAAAGCTAGCCAATCACCATCTACTTTACAAAGCGTCACGACGCGTCGCGTTGCTGCTAAGTATCGCATTGCATCGCTCGCCTTCTTACTAACCTGGAAGTCAGTAGGAAAACGACGCGTCTTGGCAACTCGACGCGTCGTGACGCTTTGTGTACTCGATGGTGATTGGCTAGCTTTAAAGGGTTATCTCGAAAACGGTGCCATTTAGACCATGCATATGTTCATTAGACATTTTCGACTTGTTCGAGGTCCCCTTTCACTACACAAAATATTATGACGAAGTTTTTCTTACCCTGTATATATATTGAAAAAAAAGTCAAACAAAAAACATTCTAGTAAAAGAAATTTTCCACTTCGACTGTTTCGTAACGAAATAAATGCATTTTGTAATTTGAGAACTTGTATTCGTTTGTTGGCTAGAAAAATCGAACTAGGAATGTTCGTGGGAGACGTAATAGAATTTGGGTGGGGACTGTCCACGTGATTATCGATAAACTATTCACCACTTTTCATAAAAATTAAAATCTGTTTAATTTTTCTTAATTTGAAAATTAAGAAAAGTTATTCAATTTTTCTCAAAATTACGTGTGTCAATAAATTTAAACTTTATACAGTACTCGTAACCATAACCGTGCAGTATCGTCTTTTCGAATACATCTTAAACCCTTCGAATTTTATCTATCTGATACTCGATTGGTTTCGTCGGTATTTTATAAATTATACCATCGCATTTTTAATACTACATCCGAGTTTGATTTATTTATTTTTGCCATCTTTTATAACAGTAAAAACTCTATCAACGATCTTTATAGTCTAAACACACGGAATGAATACAATAAATAAATATGTTTATTCAAACAAATAGTTATCCTGGAATGTAAATAAATACCGTATACTATGGAATTTAAGCTAAAATTAAAAATTATTTTCTGAAAATTTCTATGCTATCTATCTATATGTTTTTAATTGTATTGTGTCAGTAAATTCAAACATTGTACAGTACTCGTAACGGTAAGCGTGCCGTAGCGTCTTTTCGAATACATCTTAAACCCTTCGAATTTTGTCTATCTGATACTCGATTATATAGATCGAATGTTCGTGTACAGTCAGTATGTTGTATACAGTACTTATAGAGTGGAAAATATTCGCGTGAACGATAAACCTATTTTAACTACAAGTAAAAGAGTTATTTATAAAATATTTTTGGCGTGGATCATACATTTTCATATACTGTCCTATATTTAAATCTGTTTTTATTTTTGAAAATCGAGTATTTCAAAATTTTTGCAGATATCAAATTAATCGCGTGATACTTTCATCCGAATTAGTAATTGCAAAAAAAAAATATTATTTTAGTCGTAATGATAATTTTTATAAAAAGTCAAAATAATAAATGGTTTTCGTCGGTTTCCATGTATATATTTTTTCATATCAAACAGAATACTCTCATTAAAATAATTTTGTTTTTCAGTTGACGACAGCATCGGAAGTCAGTATTGAGTCTATGGGAGCGGCGTATTACCAACTTTTGTGACGGTATTAATGCGCACGGAACGATCGATTTCGATATAAAAGGTAACAGCGTTAGTAAGAACGGTGTTTATTTTTATATAATCGTGTTTTCAGTTTTCAATTTCGAGTAAACATTCTATACAATTTGATGGCTAATCATGATCGTTTTCGAAAGGCTGCATGATTAACCATCAAACGCAACTCTCCGCCATTTTAGAACAAAGTTAGAATCGATTGGAGTGCGCAAAACATCATTACACATCTCATCGTCGTATATATTATAGATACACGTATTAAAATCATGTTGATAGCGTAATTTTATACGAAACTTATAGCTTATTTGTCAAAATTGTCATTATTTTACGGCAGTTTAACGTCGCGAATAATTAAATGGACTAGCAATATCATCGACGTAGTTATATAAATGAATTTCGGCTCTCCCGTAGACTCAATACTGACTTCCGATACTGTAGTTAAGTATAGCTACATCCATTTAAAAATGGCGGATGCTCAAACTTCTGAGATAATCTCTCGAGATCTATTCCTGAACTAAGGCAAGCAAACTTTCTTATTTTAGTTCCCTCATTACAGAGAACTAAAAAACTGCTTGCACTACTGTAACGTCGCGAATAATTAAATGGACTAGCCAATATCATTGACGTAGATATATAAATGAATTTCGGCTCTCCCGTAGACTCAATACTGACTTCCGATACTGTAGTTAAGTATAGCTGCATCCATTTAAAAATGGCGGATGCTCAAACTTCTGAGATAATCTCTCGAGATCTATTCCTGAACTAAGGCAAGCAAACTTTCTTATTTTAGTTCCCTCATTACAGAGAACTAAAAAACTGCTTGCACTACATTAAAATCAAAGATTGTTACAGGCTCCTTTCAAGATACTTTTTTTTTGTCAACAGATGACGCCACATTCCATTGTGGAAGAATACTATGTGTCGGGGCGAAACAAGCCCTTCCACAGGCTGCCCACACTGCTTGCACTACATTAAAATCAAAGATTGTTACAGGACTCCTTTCAAGATACTTTTTTTTTTTGTCAACAGATGACGCCACATTCCATTGTGGAAGAATATTATGTGTCCGGGCGAAACAAGCCCTACCACAGGCTGCCCACCCCTGCGGAGGAGTCAGCCGGATTGTGGAGGACATGGATTTAGATTTCACAGACTGCCCACCCCTGCGGAGGGGTCAGCCGGATTGTGGAGGACGAGGACCGGGCCCGGACCCCATGATAAATATTTTCAAGGGGTGGGACCCGGGTCCTCCAGAGTGGAAAGCTGAAGCGTTTCTACGCGGCCAATCCGGCCAGGGGATCGACGGGCTGGGCCCGGACCCCATGATAAATATTTTCAAGGAGTGGGACCCGAGATTCGAACCCGGGTCCTCCAGAGTGGAAAGCCGAAGCGTTTCCACGTAGCCAATCCATGGGTCCTCCAGATTGGAAAGCCGAAGCGTTTCCACGCGGCCAATCCTTTCAAGATACTGTCATCCATAAGTGATAAATTACAATGTTGGGCAGACATCTTTATTAGAATTATCCTATAAAGATATAGTTTTGTCTAACGTACTTATTCATTTATTATTTTTTTTTTCCAAGGATTTATTCCTATACTCCGTCTCAACCTCAACTGATAGTGACGTCAGAAAAGACGTCATTAACCGCCAAGGATTTATTCCTAGTGTTAAATTGGATTTAAGGTATCCTAAATTATTCATTCGATTTTTATGAAATTTAACCAGATCATTCCGCCATTGAATATAATCTCGACGACACATCGATCAAACAGTTACCTGCAACTACAGTATTTTAAAAATGGAGGACGTCCAAACTTCAAAACGTTTCTCCTCGATAATTTTTGATATTATTATTTGACTTTTATGAAATTTAACAGTGATAATCGAGTCATTAAAGCCGAATTATAGATAACAATAATTAAACAAAATAGTGCAAAAATGGCGGACGTTAAACTTTCCGAGATTTTTCTATAACTATGGAGCTTTTCAGTAGATTTTCATTAAATTCAATATACAGTTTATGTCATTCAAGGTGATTTTGATGCCATATATTTTTATTCCTTAACTTTAATCGTTCAAAATTAAAGAGTGCATTCAGAGAGCAGGAATTAGTTCTTACTGCAAACTAGTTCATTTTTTGAAAAACTTTCCTTCCTTCTGAGAAATATGAGTGTTAAATAGATGAAACTTTATAACTATTAAAACTATAGTTAACACATCATTCAAATGGTTTAATTAATTAGATAAAATTGTTAAATAATTTTATTTCAAAAAATTTAGTCTGTTGCCATACAAAATAACTCTTAACTCCTTCAAATAATTTATAATCTGTAGCGAAAATATAAAGTAAAAATGCATAGTTTTGTATTTTTTTTCGATTCGTCCTTAATCCGTATACACATGAAACGTTCTATTAAAATCAATGAATTAAAAAAAATCTCGGAATAATATTTATTAATCATCAGGAGAACTTTTTGATAGCACCCAGAACTTGCCAGATATGATATCCTACTTTGATAGACCAAACAAAGATGCAAAATAACTCACTAAATAATTTTTATTTCCTGTTTATTTATATAAAGGAAAAAATAACCAACTTATAAAATAAAAAAAAATCAGTAATTGGAGGGTGTTATTAAAAAAACTTATTTTTTCATCACAGATGTCTTCCTAGCAGATTCATAAATTTAATTAATATCGGATGGGCGTGTAGAGCGTGATGTATATCAATAAAATCTAACATAAAAATTATTGATACTTTATATTAATTTACTGATTTATCTACTTCATTTAAACAGTCGTAGTGTTATGAAAATTTTTCAGTTCTTGTTATAATTTAGCCACCTGAAACAAATTATTATAATGATATAAATTGAATGTTTTGTCTCCTTCAGCGTAAAGTAGCAATAATTTCTATTTATGTATACCTGTATATGAAAAAAAAAAATAGTTTACAATTATCGTACGTTATTTTAACTTCTTATCTGCCAAAATATCTATTTATTGAGGTTATAGAATTATTAAAACGTTCAAATAACTAACATTGCTGATCCGCATTAATCGAAAATTAGACGTATTCAGAATCTATATTTTTCCACTCTTCCAAAAAGGTAGAAGTTGGTATGACAACCGGAAACCGGCAATACCGGATGTCATATGGTTTTATATGTAAATAAATTCGTCAGAATAATAGTTTGGAATTCCGATCCGCTTAAGTACACGTTAAAAAAACATTCCGCGAATCTTATTAAATGCCTTTAAAATCTACTGAAGATTATTACAGGACTTAATCCTGATTAATGCAGAAGAAAAAAATAAATCGGAGAAGCGGAGTAAATGGCATTAAAACATAAAAGAAGAAGAAGAAGAATTTATTTTAGGAGAGTTTAGATTGCCGACCGGTTTTTAAAACTTGGCCTGACCGTTAAAACTCTTTGAAAAATTAGGGGCGGGAGAGTTGCCTCGCTTTTAGCAAACAAATTGGTAACTAACTCGTGTCACGAGTTAACGACAGATATATTCAACTAGATGGATGGATTTTTTTTTTAGATTAAACGCGCTTGTTTTTACCGAATTAATCCGTTGTTGTAATTTTAAAATAGTGTTTGTTTATGATCACAACAACTGAGAGCGGTCGAACATCTCTCCCTTCAGAAAGAAAAAAAAAAGAAAACGGATCTTTACTGGATGTGGCAGGCCAACAACATCTCTCCCTTCAAAAAAAAAAAAAAGAAAACGGATCTTTACTGGATGTGGCAGGCCAACTGAGGTCCGGGTCATCACCGTGTCCTTCGATAGGAAAAACCGGCCTTTCCTGGCTGCATTTAGTAATTTTATCTGCACCACCCGAAAACAATATATAATAGAAATTTAATTACTTTATTTCCATGGCATAACTATAGTAAACTGTTACTAAGCACGTTTTAGAAAAATCTTGTGATAACCGTACGACTAGAACTAACATGGAGGAAGCGGTAGTACAAAAATACACGTTCACATATACTACCGCTTCCTTTCGAAATGCTTAGACGGACGTGAGATAAAACACGTAGTTAGTCACCTTAAGATCTTCGTGTCCGAGTTGGATGAGAAGTAGAGACGTCCAGACGAATTCTCGATGTCAATCAACAACCTGACTTTAAAAAACATAAAATAAAAAAGGTAATAAAGCACGCACATTATCTGCACCATCGAAATTTTTCTCTCTTCTGCAGACATCCCCACGTAAATATTTTCATCACAGAATACTGTAAATAAGAACGGAATTTTTCGGTAAATTTTCTAGATATTTCTAGGGGAAAAAAATCCAGAAAGACGATCTTTCGGAAGGGAACCTTTCCAGAAAGTTGTGGCCGCTTTTAAAGGTTTAAAAAGAAAGCCGATATCTGGTCCTACGCCCAGCTATTAGTGATGTAACCGGTGTTTTTCTGCTCGAAAATTAGTTAGTTGTTTGGCGGCTTAGGAAGAATAGAAGCAGAATGGTCGTCGTTCCTTGAATAGGTCACTTACTGTAGGATAGAAACTCTGATCGTTCCTGTTTAGGATGGATAACAGGTGGGAGAATAGAAATTATAGTTTTTCTCCTTCGAAAACTTATCGACTTACTCGTCGACTAGCTAAAGACTTTTCTGTTATACTAGTATTTATTTATTTTATTTTTTCTTCTAACAGGGAGCGGCATCTCGATTGCTCCCTAATTAATCTGCTCGAAGTTTCTTTTCTCAAATTTCCTTTCTTCCGCCTTAATTCTCAGCGTGAGTTCTTTAAATTACTCTTTAATTTATGGCAGACATCATTTACTCTTCTTAATAATCATAATCTGTCATTTTTGAGGAAATTCTTACTTTATTTTACTTTTTTTTCCTTTCCTTTGTCTGGCATCTTCCGACTTATTTATACTACCAGTTCTCATAGAATAGTTTCGTGACGCAAAGTGTAGAAAATATTTGGGATAAGTCCAAAATTAATGTTTATTTGTAAACTTTTAATAGGAACACTAATCAGTGACAGAATTAGCATAAGTGCTAACAAATTTCAAGTGATTTTCGAGTGGGTCTTACGCTACCGCATTCGACAACCACTTGTTTTATAGTTTATAGTAACTTCTGTTAATCTTTCGTCAATAGAAAGGCAGGCATATCACCTAAGTCTGCACTATACATCATTTATTTATTTATTCGTACAGTTTGACTCGTTAAAACTGATAGCATATCAAGTTTCATTTGACAACCACTTGTTTTATAGTTTATAGTAACTTCTGTTAATCTTTCATCAATAGAAAGGCAGGCATATCACCTAAGTCTGCACTATACAGCATTTATTTATTTATTCGTACAGTTTGACTCGTTAAAACTGATAGCATATCAAGTTTCATTCATCCGATAGACAGTTTGATTCAACATTCAATATCCTAACCGAACTGTTCAGTTATAAACAAAATTAATATGCCTACTTTCCTGTCCTCAGTTCTGAATGATTCGAGATTTAAAAGTATAGCATCCAAATTATATTCAACAGCAAGATGTCGTTAATGAATTTCGTCAAAAATTTATCAAATTCTGTAGCTGAAAAATCATCAGGGAAGTTTGAACATCCACCGTTTTTTAAAGGGTTTCTTATTAAGAATTGATTGCTGTGACACAAAAGGCATCTTCAATGGCATAATCTTTCTGCTGAAATTTATAAAAATCCAACAATTTAATTAAAAATTTATTAATTAAATATGTTAGAAGTTCTGATGTCTGAAACTTTTAAAAAAGAATCTAGAATTAAAAATTTTCTAGACATTTTTTTGATCTGATGATATAATGGCTTCTGAATTTTGCAAAAATCCATAATTTAATTTAAAAAATTTTAATATCTCCCTATAGATAGAAAACGTGGTAATCTGAACCTACTTTCTTTCGTAAGATATAAAAATGAAGTACGACATATCAGTTTGCAGTTTTTATTACTCTATACAAAATACGGTAGGATTCTACTTTGACTGCCTTCCGTTTTCGTGGAACCGTAAGCATACATTAGTATCGATGTTAATATGCAAGTAAATGCATATTAACATCGACTTTATCGCTCCAGGCATTAAGGCGCGATATGATGTGACTTATTATTCACAAACATGTCGCAATAGGTCAGACACAAAAATGCAGGACAGTCAGAGTAGAATCCTACCTACAAAAGGCTATAATTCATTCGACTTGTTTATAATCTTCCTTACAGCTGCAGAATATAAACCGTTACTATCTTTTTATCGTCTATTTTTAAACTAATTTAATTTTAAATAATTATTACTAACTTTTTTATTCCGTACAATATTAAATAATAATTGGTAAAAGTCGGGCATACGTGTGGGTGAGAAGCGCGGCTTCGCGTGGCGCTATCTGTATACATTAGAGAATTGAAGATTCGCCGCCCACCGACTAATGTATAAAATACGAATCGACAATTCCGTTATGTTAAAGATTCACTCCAAAAACTATACATTAGAGAATTGAAGATTCGCCGCCCACCGACAGAACTACGTGATCTAAAACAATCTGACCGCGGCGCGACTGGACGCGACGCCGCGCTTCGCGTTGCCAGATTCTCGCCCACACGTAAACTCGACTTTTACCATAACAATTTATTTTTGGTCACGATTATAATATACGTGCAAAAATGGAGTCGATATAATGGATCTACGTCACAAGCAGTGTTGCCATCAAATTTTTTTAAAATATTATTTATAGATTTTTATTAAAGTCAACTTATCTGTTTTCCTGATTATTTTAAAACAAAGTTTACACTTGACAGCATTGGAAGTCAGTATTGAATCTATGGAAGAGTCGAAGTCCACTTAGGCTATATCACTACGCCTGTGATATAGTCCACTAAATTATTCGCGACGTTATATTAAACTGCCGTAAAATAATGACAAATTTGACAAATAAACTATAAGTTTCGAATAAAATTACGATATTAACATGATTTTAACATGTAGTAAATTATCTGCCTGTCTATAATATATATTCGATAATCAGAGCGCAATGATGTTCTGCGCATTCCAATCAATTCTATGTTCTAAAATGGCGGAGAGATGTAATTTTAAGTCGTTCTCGAAATGCTGCATGTTTATTCGAAATTGAAAACTGAAAACCTAGAGAGGCACGATTACATAATAATAATAAGCACCGTTCTTACTGACAGTGTTACCTTTTACATCGAAATTGATTGTTTCGTGCTCATTAATACCGTCACAAAAGTTGGTAATACGCCGCTCCCATAGACTCAATACTGACTTCCGATGCTGTCGTCAAGTTTCACGTTATTCTTAATTTCTAAGAAAGTAGAATTAAAATTTATAATTGTTTATATATTATTATTCATATTTTGTTAGCTCATATTAATTTTCTTAGAAGCCATTATTATTAAGATTAATTTAATTCTCGTAGAATATAAATTTCGTTTAATTAAACGAATAGAAAAATGTTTGATAAAGATAATCTAAAAATTAATTTTAGAATTTTTCCGTCGTGGCTTTCAACTTCTTAACAACTTGAATGAATAAACATTATTATTATTATTATTATTTTCAAATTTTATTAATAATTTTTCTATAATTTTTTATGAATTCTATAACTAAATTTAATCCTAATGAGCAAGAATTCTAGATATACTTTCAGAGTTTTAGTTTTATTAATTCCTCAGCTTCCAAACCTATTAATAATGTTTTTATTTTTGAACTGTTTATCTGGATAAATTGCAGTATAAGTTAACAAAAAATACTGTTTACATTGTTATAACTTTTAAAATAATAATAATTTTTTGCGCTTGTACTGTTAAAAGCAAAACGATACTTTACTCCGCGAAAAATCTCTATAGATCAGGGGTTCTTAATTTTTTGATGGCGCTAGACCCCCAATGGATTGTTCAATATGGTCCCCCTTCACTTGACTGACGAAGTAATCATCACCATTCCTTATATTAGTTGCCAGTATGACTTCCAAATATGTCAGCTGCTTGAATTTACTGTACTTTACAGATCGAGTCCCATACCCCAAGTGATATGGATACCCCCGGTTAATAACCCCTGCTATAAATGTTTCTGGCAAAAAATCGGAGAGAACTTGTAGTTAGCTCCTTTATATCCATTCGAAGTTGACCAGCTTATCTTATGAATATAAAAATTAATCTCCATTTTCGCAATAGTATTTTATCATTAACGGAAGATTCAGAAAGGCAAAACCGGAAATAAACAAGTATCGGATAGTTTCTCTAAATCGTTGAATCACCTATAGGAAAGAGGGGGAGAGAAATTCGTTAGACAAATAGAAATACGCCTTGAGATCGTAACCATAACAAAAGAGAATTTTTACCGGAAGTCATTAACTACTTTTAAGAATCTCTTTTATTTCCAATATAACTTGTTTTCTGGTGACAGATTCTCTCCGATTTCCGCTGCCTAACCTTATTTTTAAGTTATCGATATTCTCATTGTATAGATTTGTATAGTTTATTATATTTAAATTAGTAATACTGCGTGAAAATTTATCTCGGATGACTGATATCGTTTCGATTCTCAAATGGAGAAGAACAGATCGCTTCAACCAACTGAATGGCTGGTTTATTTTATGCAGTTCTTTCACTGATGTTTAATCGCTGCAAATTACTCTGGTGATAAGTAGACGGTCCATCTAATGACAAATTTTTTTCTCTACAGCAAGAAGAATGCCGTGGTGCTGCGAACTCAGCTGTCGGTCAGAGTTCACGCCATTATTGGTAAGTGTCTTCTTGCCGCTTCTTTCTGATCTTTTCTTTAATCTCTCTCTCTCTCTCTCTTTTTTTTTAATATATTACAATCTCGAGAGCTCTAAACTCACAAAATTTAAGAGATAAAATGTTTTATATTTCTTAAACATTACAAAATACTTTTTTAACGATTCAACTGTCGATATACCACTGATTCTCAATACCATTACTAGTATGCCGCGAAAAATTAAGAATGAATTGTATGTATGTAATTGTATGAAATCATATGCAAAATATTAAGAATGAATTGTATTTATGTAATTGTATGAATCATATATATGTATAGTGAAACGTGGTTGGTTGGATTCCCTTTTGCAGTCGAACCACTGTACCGATATCCTCAGAAAAATCTAATCCTCGAATTTCTGCTACAGCCAAAATTTTTTGTCGTTATTCATAATTTAAAAATTAAAATTATATTTTCTCTAAAAAGACAAAATCTGCAGGTGGCGCTATAACTTAATAAGGACCGCCATTTAATAATCCCTTGTACGAATTTGTCTGTAATCTGAATGTAATAAATAAGTATGCCGTCAAATTTTAAATTCCTATAAATAGGGTATCCTCAGAAAAATCTAATCCTCGAATTTCTGCTACAGCCAAAATTTTTTGTCGTTATTCATAATTTAAAAATTAAAATTATATTTTCTCTAAAAAGACAAAATCTGCAGGTGGCGCTATAACTTAATAAGGACCGCCATTTAATAATCCCTTGTACGAATTTGTCTGTAATCTGAATGTAATAAATAAGTATGCCGTCAAATTTTAAAATATAAAAATGTGTTCCTCAACAGAAAAAAGGTTGAGAACCACTACGATATACATTGAATATTTATTTAAATACATATTTTGCTGAATATATATTCCAAATTTCGATTCTTTCGTATTTTTCAATGCAAAAAAATATTCGATTTTGCTTTTTTTTAATCGATTATTCGATACGATTTCGGCTAGCGAGAGTCATTCGGCTTCGAACTTTAAGCCGATTAATTTAAAAATCGATTTTTAGAATTACAGTTTGCGTAATTCAAGCATACATTGAGTCAAAAATTGTTGATAATGTTACATCTGCTTCTTTGGCTTAAAACGTTTTTTTTTTTTTTTTTTTTTTTTTTTTTTTTTTTTTTTTTTTTTTTTTTACTAGTTGGAAACGTAAATATTTCGTTTCTCTAGCATCTCAAGTTTATATACATCGCAAGGATATTTACGTAGTCGCGTGGAAGAGAAAAATTCCCTGAGGTCTTTCTCGCTTTTATCTCATCTTTACCGAGATCTAGTAGTCATACTAATGGATGGTAATTATTCTCTGGAAAGTGGTGACTTCTCTCAATTAGAGAGATCTCTTATCTCAGATGGACCGGCAATAAAGTCGATAGGCAGTAATTCTTTGATCGGTCTGATTAATGTTGTTTGATGAAATCTCTCGATGCAAATAATCCGGATGTAGGCATACCAGTAGATGTCAAGGACACGCTGCGTGATACCCATTCTCGTTATTTTCTCGTCTGATTCGAATTTTATTTAGCACGATGATGGTTTGCATTTAGTTCATCTTTTAAGTATCTTCATGTATTCCAAAAGAACGTTTGCCAATTTTAAATGTGATATATGTCCTTTAATAATTTTTCTGTTTGTAATAAAGTAAAATTGTACTGATTACTGTAAAAATTTTCACATAACGTCGAACGTATGTTCCACAAAATAAAAGGATTCGTACTAACTTATTGAACGTTATTTCTCTTTAACTTGACCTGATTACCTGACGACAACATCGGAAGGCAGTATTGAGTGTATGGGAGAGTAATCGTATTACTATACTACAATATACTATAGGATTAGTATACTACTATATACTGCCATATTAATCCAGTATAGGATTAATATACTACATATACAAAATCTGTTACAATAGCAAAAATAGAAAACTCTCATAGTAACCTTTAACGGATCCGTAACCTGAAGACAGCATGAGAAGTCAGTATTGAGTCTATGGGAGAGTATAGTAATAAGATTACTACAGATTCACTATCAAAAATCCGACAATCAATATTCCGGTTCCATGAGTTTTCCGGCATGAATGTCAGAGCGCATTTTTAAATTTGCCGCGTTGACGCGCCATTTATGTTTCGACGGCACTGCACTCCAGAATCAGATGTTTGGTCATGCTTGCAACCAGGTTGCCAGATTGGCTTTTTTCACGCCAAATGAGCTCTTTTTGGCTTTTTTTAGACATGTTTGGCGTTAGAATCTTTTTTTTTTACTATTTTGGCTATTTTTTACTATTTTTTTTTTTACTGTTTTTTCTGGCTTTTTTTTTTTTTGCTAATAAGATTACTACAGATTCACTATCAAATATCCGACAATCAATATTCCGGTTCCATGAGTTTTCCGGCATGAATGTCAGAGCGCATTTTTAAATTTGCCGCGTTGACGCGCCATTTATGTTTCGACGGCACTGCACTCCAGAATCAGATGTTTGGTCATGCTTGCAACCAGGTTGCCAGATTGGCTTTTTTCACGCCAAATGAGCTCTTTTTGGCTTTTTTTAGACATGTTTGGCGTTAGAATCTTTTTTTTTTCTGGCTTTTTTTTTTTTTGCTTATTGACATTATATAAAATCTTTATTATATTTAGTTGAATTAAAATTCTGAGGAATTATTTTATTTAGTTGAATTAACGTTCTGTAGAACTACAGTCTTTTTTCTTTAAATATATACAACATATATATGTATATATACATCAAAAATCCGGCAATCCTCAGTTCCCGAGGTTGCCGGATTTTTAATAGTCAACCTGTATAGTACAGTATTACTATACTACCATATACAAAATCTGTTACAATAGCAAAAATGGGAAACTTTCATAATAACCTTTAACGGATCTGTAACCTGACGACAGCATGAGAAGTCAGTATTGAGTCTATGAGATCCTATAATAATCTTATTATTCTCTCCCATAGAGTCAATACTGACTTCCCATGCTATAGTCAGGTTATAGATCCGTTAAAAATTACTAAGAGAGTTTCCTATTTTTGCTATTGTAACAGATTTTGTTCACAGATTAATCTTACTGTTACTAAAAATTTTTACACGGATGATTGTACTCATTTAATCGATATTATTATATCAGCTACTGATTTTCATTTTTCTACTTGAACACTGTTTTGTAAAATCGGTTTAATACGGACATTTACTCAAGATTAACAGTAACTGCTTTTTAAATTATGACGTATAAGCTTACAAATACAACAGCGGAGAAGTAGTCTAGTGTTTCTTTTTACTGTAGAAATAATTAAGTTAGTAAAACGAATGATAGTTGACACTGAACTAAGCCAAAACGGCAGTGCTAGTATATAAGTATAAAACCAAACATATAACATACTATTTTTATGTTATTTTAAGCATAACTAGAACACGAAAGCATTCGAAAAATTGTTAAGATGACAACTATATTTCTTGTACAGTACTTCCAGTGGTACGACTATATTATGATAGTGTTGCAAGATATTTCGTATTTTTACGCATTAAAAAAAAAAGCAAAATACCTTTATATTGGCAAGAGTTAACGAAAAAAGGAACAACCAACGGCTATCATGTAAAATTTTCTATTTTTGGATAACAAAAACTGAATAAATAAACATTAACGAAAAAATAGTGATTTCTTCTCGCGTTTTAAGATGTTATAATTAATTAATTAGAGAAAAGAATGAATTACAGTAAGACCCCGCTTAACGCTGTTTCGATATAACGCGGTTTTTTCGAATTGTATTCTTACATAAATCCTAAATCGCAGGAATTTGTTGCATTGATACTCCTATGCCGTCTCACATTGCGTTTGATATCAGTGTATTGCAGTTCATATGAGAGTCAGCTGCGGTCAGAGTTCATATTTATGATCGGTCATCAATGTTATTTTACCTAATAAAAATAGCAATTATCCCATTTTAGTTTTAACCCGAATGCTACCATAATAAATAACAATTATCCAATTTTAGTTTTAACTTGAATGCTGCCACTTTAAACTATAAAATAATAATTATACAGTCATCAATGTTATTTTACAGTAATAAAAATAACAATTATCTCATTTTAGTTGTTTTAATTTGTATGCTGCCACTTTAAACTATAGTTCCTTGAAGTTAGGACGTTATTCTTTCATCAATATGTTTTCATTTTTATTTTCTAATTTTAAGAATTTTTTCATAAATGATTTATGAATACAAATCGTTATTAGCAATAAAAAATGTCTATAATTAATGTAATGCAATAGTAATAATACATATTACAAAATAAAATTTAAAAAATGCTATGTTCAATACATATATTTTTATTCACTGTCCTGTTTCACTTATCCTCATTATTTACGTGCTAAAATGATCTCGTTTTACGCTGTTTCATTTAGCGCTTTGTTTCCTTGGAACGTATCCCCCGGTTAAACGGGGTCTTACTGTAATATTCTTCAAGAATGATCGAAAGCATTTTTAGTTGTAGATACAAATATTTACTACAAAAACATCACGTGTAAAAAATTAGCCTGATACTGAGAAAATAGGATGTTTGTTGTAAAGATGCATCCTGTTTACTGAGTATTTTACTTATTTTTCGGAAACCAGATTTTTTTTAGCAGATAGGTCTACAGGATTTTGTTTTTTAGATGAAATAGGAAAATTAATTAACGAATGACGATTTTCTTGTTGCATCCTGTTTACTGAGTATTTTACTTATTTTTCGGAAACGAGATTTTTTTTAGCAGATAGGCCTACAGGATTTTGTTTTTTAGATGAAATAGGAAAATTAATTAACGAATGACGATTTTCTTGAGAATGATTAAATTTCTAAATGTACGCCATTAAAAAACGCTGTTTCTGTACGATTGTATAGATATGATCAGATGATTTTAGACATGATCAAGAATAAAATCTGTTGAGTGGAAGGAGGAACGTATGAATAATATAAGGACGATGAAAAAAATGCTGATGAAAGTGAAAGGGCTGAGTGTGAAACGAGATGAATGAGAAAAGTATATGAAAGACTGCATTCTAAGGTACAAAGTGAAAGATGTATGAGCTCACTGTAAAGAGAATGTTATGTGCATTGGGAGTTACTTGTTGAAGAGTGCAAAAATGCTGGATTGAAAGTTCTGTTGCACGTTTGAATGGAAAGAAAATCTGTCAAATAATGCTAGGATCACTGTTTGTCAATATGTGTATTGGAATGAGACTTAGATGTAGTATGAAAGATATAAAAAGTATTCGGATGCAATGGCGATGGAATATTTAAGGACTGTAGCTAGAGTGACAAGTTATAAATGATTTATAAATGAAGATCGTAGTTGGTGCATTGTGACATATATTGATAGGAATATGTGACATCAGGAGAGTAGTTATGTGTAAGTGTAGTCTTCCTTTGAGTGTTGTGTATCATCTATCACAAGGATAGGGACACGATGATGTGATCTTGCAGTGATGAAATATTTCAGAAATGTATCTATATTTTGCAAAAAAAGCATAGAATGGATATTACAGAAATCTCATTTGTATAAATTATTATTATTATTATCCCGTATAAAGAACATTAATTCATCATTCTTACATTATTTAAATTTTGTATTATGAGTTGTTTTGGATAATTTGTCTCACTTATCTATTTTGTACGTGACAGGTTCTTTTCTTTTTAGAACTCCGGTTCAATGAATTTTTGTAATATTCCTTTCAAGGAGGACCGGGAGAACGACTACCTAATGTAGCGCACATATGCAAAATTGCCTCCCCTTCATCTATCGTAACATTTTATAAAAATAACGGTAAACGTAAAGATTTGGAGGACCCAAAAAAAGTTTTTCGTTTTTTACATATAGAAGAATAAAACTTATATTAAGATTTAAACAGTTGGACTTTTTTATTTGTTATAGAGACACACAGTTGAGATGTGAATTCGAGTTTGTCATCCAGTGAGATCTCAACGACTTAACCTGGCCTAAATTGTACATAATATCGATAGAGGTGCTTATATGCACCATAAACTAGGAACTAGATAACTATATCGACGACAGCATCGGAAAGCAGTATTGAGTCTATGGGAGAATATAGTAATCCTATAGTAATAAGATTGCTATAGGATCCCATAGACTTAATATTGCCTTCCGATGCTGTCGTCTAGTCTAGTCAATAATTCTTAAATGGCATACTAATGTATATCATCGAATACATTATATCCTGTTTTTTTTACTAAAATTTAGAGAGAAAAAATTAAAAGAAACAGCAATTGAATATTATAGTTCTTCCATTCTGTTTAATACAGTATATTACATTAATTATTAATGTAAATCATGAAATCTCTAGGATGGAAATTTAGTAAGATATCTAAATCTGCAAATGAGCTAATATAAAAAAATTCTTGAATAAGAATTCGAGATCAATATTTCAAATTGTGGGTGAGTTTAGAGTGTTTTTTTTTACTAAAATTTAGAGAGAAAAAATTAAAAGAAACAGCAATTGAATATTATAGTTTATCCATTGTGTTTAATACAGTATATTTCATTAATTATTAATGTAAATCATTATATAAGCGAAATCTCTAGTATGGAAATTTAGTAAGATATCTAAATCTGCAAATGAGCTAGTATAAAAAAATTCTTGAATAAGAATTCGAGATCAATATTTCAAATTGTGGGTGAGTTTAGAAAATGCTCCAAGAAGTAAAATATGTCACGTGGCTGATTCAAAACGAGATTATCGAAGGAAGTGTCACGGAGATGATACGATTCAATGTGCATATTTTGCATGGAAGTTTTTATTTTATGCAAAATATTATTTATTTAATTATTTTATTTCGTGTGAATTATTTTTAGCAGTTTTTACCAAAACAAGTTTTGGTAAAAATTGCTAAAGTTAAACAGGTTAATCTACATTTATCTTCTTCAATTCATAATTTTTATCTTCAATATTCCTATAATTCTAATTTATCTCGATTGATATAATTGCTAGCTCTGTTATGTCTATATCACATTTATACTATATTTTAGAAATTCTGTTATGTATTAATTTAATATTCTTACAAAATTTTCCACATTATAGTTTTAGATTAATAGTTCAGATACTTCAATAGCATTTTGCTTTTATAATAATGTCTTTAATTTTCTTAAAATTTATTATTGTTATTACTGTTTAAATTAACTTATTTGAGAGTTCTTATCATCTCTTGTTTGAAAACCAGTGATGTCATTATTTTATGCATTATCCCTGAAAAAATGATGCTTTACAGATCAGATGTTACTAAGAATTCTTAAAATCCTCATGCTCTTAAAATTTTTCATATTCACAAACCCTCATACCTATGGATTTAACATAGAGATTAGCTCTATATTAATGTAACAAACTATTACATATATATATATACCAACAGTTTCCATATTCACAAACCCTCATACCTATGGATTTAACATAGAGATCAGCTCTATATTAATGTAACAAACTATTACATATATATATACCAACAGTAAGAAATTATTATTGCAATATTTCTTCACACACACAAACAAGCACAAACAACACAAACAAACAAGCACAAACACACAAATAAACAAACACAAACAAGCACAAACAACACAAACACACAAACACACAAGCAAACACACACACACAAACAAGCACAAATAACACAAACAAGCACAAACACATAAACAAATACAAACACACAAGCAAACACAAACACACAAACATACAAGCAAGCACAAACACACAAACAACACAAACACACAAGCAAACACAAACACACAAACAAACACACACACAAACAAGCACAAATAACACAAACAAGCACAAACACATAAACAAATACAAACACACAAGCAAACACAAACACACAAACATACAAGCAAGCACAAACACACAAACAACACAAACACACAAGCAAACACAAACACACAAGCAAACACACACACAAACAAGCACAAATAACACAAACAAGCACAAACACACAAGCAAGCGCAAACACACAAACAAGCGCAAACACACAAACAAGCACAAACACACAAACAAGCACAAACACACAAGCAAACACACACACAAACAACCACAAACACACACACAAACAATCACAAACACACAAGCAAACACAAACATACAAACAAACAACATTTATCACAGATGATGATAAACACAAACGCACAAACCAAGCACAAACACACACACAAACAAGCACAAATAATACAAACAAGCAATAATAACACAAACAAGCACAAACACACAAGCAAACACAAACACACAAACATACAAGCAAGCACAAACACACAAACAACACAAACACACAATCAAACACACACACACAAACAAGCACAAATAATACAAACAAGCACAAACACACAAACAAATACAAACACACAAGCAAACACAAACATACAAACAAACAACATTTATCACAGATGATGATAATCACTGTATAGCAATTCAGACACAGAATATTTTTAACTATTCCAATTAATACTAATCTCATCATCTATATATGCTTTTAAAGATAAGCAATTCTAGCATGACAGCGTATAGTTATCATGTTATGGTTCTTTATCTGACTTTATCTCCAGTAAAAGTTTATTAGTCGGTTATCAAAACAATTAATCTATCAATATCTATCAACTACAGTATTAAAAAATTTCTCCTTTTATATGGAATCATCTCCACTAATCCTTTTACATACTTTTTTAATTTATTTCTAATTAAGTCAATATGATATGATAATTAAACAGGAGCAGATCATAGAAGTTTAAAGGAGATATAGCCTCTAAACATAGAATACTGTATAGAAAGATGGCATTGCTAGCTAGGTCTGATAATTATTATATAAATGTAAATAAAAGTATGAATGATAAAGATCTCAACCGAAATATTATTAGTTATAACCGAATTTAAAAATAAAATTTTCTGAAAAACCTAATATAATTTTCTATTAATATTTAACTAATAAAAATAGAAAATTAACCGAATTTTCTATTTTTATTAGTTAAATAAAAATAGAAAATAAAAATCAACCACACAGGAAATTTTACTTCAACTTATCAGAGTGGAAAGACAGAGGATCCAGCAATAGCTATTTTGCTGGATCCTCAGTTCTTATCAAATTTAAATAGAAGATTATAAGTATCGCTGCACTATATTTGTGATTTACAGTAAGATCATTGAGATAATCACTAGACATATTATTTAACAAATATATAATAGGACAAAGTAATACTTCGTATTCAAAATTAAAAATATGTTTTATTTTTTCAGAAAAACTAATGAATTCCACCGGCAGAGAATTAAGAAGAGCTCTTTTTTCGTTAAAGCAAATTTTTCAGGTATTTATTATTATTATTATTATTTTTATTTTTAATTCTGAAACATTCCTTAACATGTATAGTGTTTAAGTTGCATATAAACCATTTAATTCAAATATAATTAATGTGTTCGTTATTTTTAAATAATTATTCTAGAATTACAAAGTTTATTCTCACTTGGATAAAATTTTATCGTTTATTTTATCGAGATTTGACTTCATTTTATGAAAAAATCTTTTAATTTATCGCGGTTATCCATTAGTCCAATTAAATACTGGATCACCGGGAATATGAGAGAACGAGAATCGTTGACTTCATTTCCACATTCTTCGCATGAAACAATTAAGTGATTTCAGATTGTTATCAAAGTTGATTTTTTTTTTCTTTTAAACTTTCTAAATTTATATCAATACCAATATTTTCTGCGTGTTGGCTGGATGTCGCTGGCCAAGAGCAGAGTTACCACCAAAAAGATCAGAGATCCACATTGCCAAAACATTTTTTTCAGTGCTCATTGAACCCCATCCTTCTACCATGAGTATGGGTAGCTTGTAATGGATATTGGAATGCCTCGCCACTTTCTAACCTCCAGTTGGAAAGCAGCATAAAACACAGAAGAAGAATACTTTTTGCATAGCTAATAACATTTTAGATTTAAAAATATCTTACATTGCATTCCTTTTCATTGTTTATATAGCTGTAAACATGAACAAATATGTATTTAACCTTATAAATTTTCTCTTCAAACGATATACAGGGTGATTCAAAAGGTTGGGGAAAAATTGAAGGAGCATGTAGAGGAGGCAATCATAAACAAAAGTTCTTAGGATCATTTTTTGATTTTGGGCTTCGTTAAAAAGATATAACACCTGAAAGTTTTGTGACATATCTGATGTGGTACGTGAATGCCGGTGATTTTCGAGAGTTGAGAGAGTGCCTCAGAGTTTCGTTCGACGATGCTATGTTTGTATTGAATGTGATGGTGGGCAGTTCGAACAACTTTTGTAAAATTGTGCGTAGGCACAGTACGATTGTATCCGTGCTGATGTAATCTTTGCATAATAAATGTTTCCAACCCTAAAGCCTGGAACACACCGAGACTTTTCTGCGCAGAATTGCAGAAAAAACGGCAAAAAGCAGAAAGAAATTTATGCGTATCGAAGCAGAAACAAGGCAGGAAAATTGACATTAACACGGCTCAAGTTTTTCATTCTGCTCGAGGTTTCTGCCTAACTACAACCAATCGTAGAATTTTTTACATATGATGTCATAAACATTTAAACCACATGGCGGAATGTAAGCGATCATTGCCTGCTGTAAATACTGAGATATTTGTCAAAGGCATAAGAAAATACTCCTGTCTTTATGACAAAAAGAATAAAAATTACAAGGATATAGTTTTAATTTCGGAAAAAATGATTGAACACCTGTCATTAAGCCTATCTAACCTTGTTGCTTAGAAAAACTAAATGGAATCGTCCAAATTTTCGGAAAAAATGATTTCCGAAAATTCCACCTGTCATTAAGCCTATCTAACCTTGTTGCTTAGAAAAACTAAATGGAATCGTCCAAAATTCTGCAAACTCGAATTCGCGCCTGAACCGATTAATCTCATTGGTTTGTAAGTATTGTAAGGAAGCCGAACATCTTCCGCTTAGGTGATGGAATACATTTTTGGAATGAACTGTACATTTGTAATGTCGGCGTAAAAATGATTTGCTTAAACGTTAACGATCAAAACCTGTAACTCTGGGTGTCAACGTTTATTTATAAGGACGTCGACGTAAAAAAAAGCCTAACCACTGTGCATTTGTAATAAATGTCGGCGTAAAAATGATTTGCTCAAATGTTAACGATCAAAACCTGTAACTCTGGGTATCAACGTTTATTTATAAGGACGTCGACGTAAAAAAAGCCTAACGCAAACTAATTTATTAATAAGGTTAATACGTGAAACTTTATACAGGTGAAAATAATTTTATTATATATACAAATTGTAAAACTTTTAAAACTAATTTATTAATAAGATTAATACGTGAAACTTTATATAGGTAGAAATAATTTTATTATACAGTATATACAAATTGTAAAACTTTTAAACAGATCTACATTGATATAAATGAAAGAATTTTATTTGGACAAATTAAACAATAATTAAATACATCAGAAAATAATTAAGTTTAATAAGGCTGTTACGAAATCGTTCCGAACGTTTGGTATTTTTATTTGTAAATTCTTCTATGAGTAGATTAATATTAAGTTTCTTAGCTCTATGGCATTCTATGGATAACATAGCTAAACACATCATAAACACATGATTACATTCTATGAAATGATACGCATAATTTGATTTACTTGTTCTATGTATAAGATTTTAAACTTGTGTCGTATAAATGTATACAGCTTAGTTTGTGGTAGCTTGCCACTTTCGAGAGCACTGCATTAGACGCACTGTAGCGCTTTAATCAAACAATCGCTGCACCCGGAAACAAAACATGTATATGAAAACAATACATAAATTGTAAATTAGCTCTAAGTTTTAGAGTTTCAGCTAATGAACGCCAACGCCCTGCGTTAAATAAGTTTAATTGTTCTGCGTTAAAATCAAGGTTATTGGGGACTGATTGTTTGGATTTTAGAGATTTTTTTCTTCAGGATGAGTTGGGGCCTGACAAAGATCGGGGCCCCCCGCGTCGCGGGGTCTGCTGACCGTCAGTTACGCCACTGTCTCCTATACACCAATAATACATCATCTATTATTATTTTCAATATAGCAGATGTTCACGCTTCGTTGTTATTATTTATTATTGTATAGAATACAATATTGACTATATATTTTTATTTATTTAGTGATTTTTGCATTTATAAGTAGATAACATATAAAAAAATGTTTTGTTTTTATTTTTTTATTTATAAACAAACCACTTTTATGTAAATAAAATATAGCAATTCATTCGAGGAAGTGTATTTATTTAAATATACATTTCTTACACCAGATGGCGTTATAATTCACAGATTTCGATTTGTTTACACAAAATAAAATTCGCATAATTAAAAACATTTTGATGATTTTTAGAAATTCTTTCAGATTAATTTATTTATTTTTTAATAATTTTTGCAATACATAAAAATTTTTAAAGAAGACTTAGGGCCTTTTTACCAGTGGATTATATCGTATAAAAATTTTAATTTCCATTATCATGCATTAAGCATGTTTAAACATGTTTGTTGTTTGTGTTGGAATAAGTTTGCAATGCATATTATTAAAGAGATAATTCGCATTTTTTTAAATGATGGAAGAATATATCCATAAAATTAACGTTTTAAAAATATCCTAATCAATTGGAAATTATTAAAATTCCAACGAAATTCTAATTACATAATTCGCGTTATTTTTCCTGTAATTCCAAATATTCAAAGGAAACAATAATCAAAGAGTACGAAAACAACTGTAAATACTTCATTCTGTTTACCAATTTTGCCGCTTCGACAACACAAAGAGATTTAATATCAGCAGAAAAGCGGATTCAGATTCTAGCGAGGATTGAACCCAGATCTTTGTGATGGTAAATTGAAAACATATCTCACAATGATACAATCCAAGAGCAATCTTGGGAATTGAAAGCCACAAACGTTGAGAGAAAGACTAAAGGATAATAATGATCACAGCATCAGTTATATTAATTAGTTCAAACTTCTAAACTGTGTTGTAATTGTTAAAGATTCGACTTTAAACATCTATTCATTAGCAATTTTTAAGTTATAGATTATTATTAAAAAGTCTAAAAATTGTTTTAAATAAAAGAATTCGACATTAAAAAAATATTTGAATGTAAATAATAATAAAATTTATATAAACAGTATGCATTTTTTCATTTTAATTTAATCAAATTTGCAATTATTATAAGTGATCAAGTATAATAAAATTAAAATGTTAGCAAAAATATATTTGCTCAAACAATTTTAAATTGTGCTTCTTTTATATTTTCAATAAATTGCAGCTGAGTAAAGGAACCAAAAATTCTGATCTGTACTTCTTCCTAAGAATGATTATAGATAAAAAAAGAAGTCACGGATCGTTTGAGTGATTATGTATTATGTCTTCGTGACGAATCCCACTTTTCTGTTCCCATCAAGGAGATTCATATTAATGTTTAACGAATGGAAGAATAGACTTTTCTCAAGATACAGCATCATCTACTTGATGCCTTGCCTTATGTTATAAATTACTACAAAATAACATTATCTTCTTCAGTTCTTTCAGCGAATTTGATTTTATATCTTCATAAATAAAATATTATACTTGACGTTCTGCTATATTTACGTTTAATAACACTGATAGCAAATTCTTATAATAATTTTTTTATAATATTTTGTCTGTAGTAAGGAATCGAATTGTTTATAAATTACATTCTGTAGCTAAAATAATTCTGGAAAAACAATTAAAATTAATGATTTATAATAGTATAAACTAAGAATAATTTACGGTAAGGAATTGTGATAACATAAATAAATAATAATATATATGTAAGAGAAAAATTTTGCCTTAAGGTAGATAGCCAAAAATACATCTTTTATGTAGCGAGATAATAAGATAGTCATAGCATCTCTCAAGGAAACTTATTGCATTTAACTGTAAGTAATTTTATCAAACAGAACAATGCAGGCATTTATAATGAGTTAAGTCATTTAAATTATTTTAATGAGAATCTTTATTAATTTATATTTAAGAATAATAATTTACATCTACAGTTTGTTAATGAAAATTATGTAGTACTATTCTCTTTATTCTTTGCATTTTTTTGTAGATTTCTAGCATATTGAACTAGTTTAATATTAATAAATGAATTTAATATTTTTATTATTATATAACAAATGAATTTAATATATATATATTTTTTCAGTTCTTTAATGCGAGATACTAAGCTGTAACTTATGTAGTTATGCATAAATCCACCCAAGTAAAGTAATTTATGTTGGAGTTATTTAATATATCTTTCAAGAAATCTACACATTATATTATGAATAACAAAAGTTCGAAAAAATTCCAAAAATCTGACAATAAGAATATACATAATGAATCTTGAGTTTATATTATTACAAGTATAAATAACAACCAAAAGTAAAGAGGAAAAAAAAATTCGCAATTTTCAAACATTATTTACATTTCAATATTACAAAAAAATGCAAAGAATGAAATTTGATAAAAAAAGCACATAAATAAACATAGAGAGAAAAAAGTATTTTTTAAAAATATCTAATTCCATTTAAAACTTCCGAAAGAAGTTTTAGTAATATGAAACGAATTTCTAATGTCTTAATATAGAGATGTCCTTCTAAGGAAAAAAAAAAAAAATCGAAATTTAATAAAAACTTGCTCTTTATGTCTTCAAAACCGACAGAAAATTTACATTCGATTATTTACTTTTCACTACTGAAAATAAAACTTTTATGTAATTCTATTCGCAATGTCACAAATAATAATTTTATTACTACTTCATTGTAATTATCGAGTGGCTCTGAGCCAAACATGATTAACGAGAAAAATAAAGAGGTAATGATTATTATTGGTGGATAATAGCTGAATCATATGTGCAAAAAAAAAATAAAAAATAAGCTTGTGGCTATTCTATCACTAATAAGCAGTGATAAATTATAATTATAGAATATTAAATTCGTAATTTTTGATATTTTGCAATTTGATTTTGCCATAGATATCCAAAAAATTATAAAATACTAGAAACTGTAGATACAGTGGTCAGTAGTGAGAAATGGCACGATAAATAATAGTAAGATATAAACGTTACAAGTTTTATCAAAGTAAATACTGTAAATTTATAGCCAGAATATTACATTTCTGAACGAATATTTGTATTGTACAAGGTAATCTTTATCAAACAGACCATCTATAATTAAAAAAAAATCAGAATACATATTCATAAAAATTAATAAACGGTGATTTCTGCATATTTTTCATTTTTATGATGAAAAAAAAATATCGTAAAAGGAAGAAAAAAATGATTTATACTTCAAATACTCAAAATGAAACAGTTCCGTAGCAATAAAGACATTAGAAGAAGAAATCATTCACTGAAAAATCAAAGAGAAAGAAAAAGCTAAATGGTTAAAAAAATGCATTAACTACTACTATTCAAAGATAAACCAAAGAAAGTTTTATTGAAGTATAATTATCAAGAACAAAATTCAAGAGGTAGATCTATCAATAAAGAAAAGTTGAGAACGATATTACTGTGGATTCAAAAACACTCTCCTGCAGCTTTACAACTAAAGTCGATGTAATCTGCACGAAAAAGAAGAAACATTTATTTTTTAGATCTAAAATAGATGTCTTCGAAATATCATAACCATTAAACTTTTCACAAAATGAAAGAAATATATGTAAGATACGATTTCAAACGAAAGAAAAATTATTCTAATGATGAATATTGAAATATAATGAAACTTTTTTTAGTTATAAACATACTATTATTATTATTTTAATATATTAAAAAACGTTTTCAATATGATTATTTAATATTTGATCAAGTACATGTAACGTTAATGACCAATAAAGTGAAATTATATTAAAATTTCTTAGCAGAACTGCCTAAGGTAAAACTTCTGTTTACCCACCATAAAAAAAAAATGCATACAGTTTTAATAATATTTTTCTCATTATTAAATTGCACTAAAGCAAAAATAAAATATATTAAATATCCAAAAAAAATTTTTTTAAATTATTCTTGTAGTTATTTTTTCCATTTTCCGATAATTTTATCTCATACTGTAATTATTTATCAAAAGTTAGATGAATGAAGAGAGAGAGAGATAACTTTGACACCGATCCATTCAATCGCATAACGATTAATATAATCAAAGAAATAATAATATTAATTATTTAAAAAAATATATAAAATTGATAATAAATGTTTATCGTAAAAAAATCGATAATTTCTACCTTTAAATAATTTTTTTCTCTCGCAGCTTCCGTAATAAATTTTATTTATGAGTTAATTAATTTGTAGCAAAACAAAAAAAAAAAAAACTGTATAATTATTATTTATACTTCAAATACTCAAAATGAAACAGTTCCGTAGCAATAAAGCCATTAGAAGAAGAAATCATTCACTGAAAAATCAAAGAGAAAGAAAAAGCTAAATGGTTAAAAAAATGCATTAACTACTACTATTCAAAGATAAACCAAAGAAAGTTTTATTGAAGTATAATTATCAAGAACAAAATTCAAGAGGTAGATCTATCAATAAAGAAAAGTTGAGAACGATATTACTGTGGATTCTGCATACATTTAAATATCGCATGGAATGAAGTTAATATAACCCGTGTCTAAATTACATGTAATTAACTAGAGAAACATCAATCATCGACCGTAAAATTGCTATTGTTAAAGAGGAATTATCGATCATGTTTGATGTATACTGACGTAGTTCGAGTTTGATTTTATTCTCACTACAGGAAGGAAGGGAAAAAAAATCTTTTTTTTAACGTATCGGATGTTTTCGAACTACAGTATACTCGTAACATGTTATCGGAGGACATTTTGCAATAAAAAGAAATATTTTTATTTTATTATTTTCGCAAATATGTTTACCGCGTAACTCGAAATGATAATCAAATGACAGGTAACGGAATATTACGAACTGTTGTCAATCCATCATTGTCGTAATTCGCGACACGGAAATGCATCACTTCAGACAGATGTATCAATAAATAGAGAGTTCTGTTTCTATTCTTCGACATAACCTACATACGTCTTAAAGAATATTATCATCTTCAGAAACTGTATAATTATCTATTATTTAATTGTAAAAAAAAATAAAGAATAACCAAAGAAAACACGAATTATCGCTCATCAAAATCTCATCATTTTAAAATATTCTTCCACGAGTACACATTTATTTACTGTTTATTGCAAAAATTGACAATCTCGTTTAAAAATGATGATTAATATCAATATATATATATGTCTTAAAAATTTCGAAAATAAATAATCGAAATCTTTTCTGGCGAAAGCATAAAAAAATTATAAAAAAAAATGTTACAAAGATGGATGAGAAATATTAAAAATCTTAAGGAGTGTCACCCCTCTCTTACAGAGCTCTATTTTGTCGAAAGTTCACATAATCAGGAGTCATTAACCAAAGCATGCGTTGTTAACCAAGACATTTTTTCTTTCAAGAACTCGTCATTAACCAAAGCCATCGTTATCCGAGGCCATCATTAACCAAGGTACCACTGTATATCTTCAATAAATATCTGAACTTATGCAATTAAAGATTCAATTCTATCAACAGTTTTAAAATTCTTTTCTATTAGATATTAATAGTTTTCTTTTAAATATTTTAATAACTTTTGTACTACTCTGGTTTCCATAAATTAAAGAACATATAGAAAAATTTTAATATCTTAATAAATATTATTACTTTTTCTAAAATTTAATAAAAATATGTTTTATTGCACATTAAAGAATGACTAAAAATAGTTAATGTAAAACATTTATTTCTTAAAAAAATTATAAATACAGAACAAGACCAAAAAGGATGCATGAAAATAAAATAGCCAGAATTTTCCATATGGAGTATGGTCACCTCTCACAGCAATGCAGGACCTGCAGCAATGTTTCATTCTGTTTATGATCTTGCTTATCATTTCAATTGTTAGCAATGGTCATTGTTCTTTCAAAGCATTTCTGAGCTTCCCAAGTCTTGGGGCTGGGGCTTGAAGGCCATCTATATATATATTTACAGTGGTGTATTGGTAAATTTTTAACAATTGGTTCACTGAAAAAACTATATGCATTTGAATAAGTTTATTATAAGGTTTACTGATTATACTCTAAACTGGAGCTAAAATTTTCCTCTAATAAAATATTTAATATCCTTTATTAGAAATTATAATTGATTTTCATTGAAAATTTTTGTTTACTTTTGCCAAACTCTTGTGTCCATAGCCACTCTATGATTGTGATTCAAAGCCAAAGATTGGCAGATGATCACATCTAGAAAAGAGATGCAACTTGCAGCCTATTGAAATAAAACTTACAAAATACTGATTTACTTAGTCATTGTATATATCTGCTTACAATTCATGTTGCACTCAAAAGTTCATAGCCATTATTGGTTTACAACTTAACTATCTAGTGGAAGCACCTTTCTCTAGAACACAAGCATGTGGTGCATGGAATGTGCCACTTGGAAAGAATATGAAAATGTTTTTATCTTCAGGTAAATAATTATTGTTATGCTTAATAACTGGCTTACAAAATTCTTTAAAATTCGACCAACAGTTTGCACAAACCGATACAAACCAGCTCCAGCACACAATGCTCTTTACAGCAGGTATAGGCAAACCGTAGCCCTCATAAGAAAATTCAACCAATAGTTTGCACAAACCGATACGAACCAGCTCCAGCACACAATGCTCTTTACAGCAGGTATAGGCAAACCGTAGCCCTCATAACTAATAGCCAGTAATGCCAAAAATTTATCGATAAATAAATGCAAAAAAATATCAAATCTGTTCCATATCTCAGCAATATAGTTTATGTAATTTCTAAAAAAGTTATTATTTCATATGGTAAATTGTAGATATCATTACAGTGTCATATTTCTTACAAAAATATAATCATATGTGTAAACTTTAAATGCCATTACAGTGTTATATTTCTTACAAAACCGATTTGATTAACTGTTAACCAGAGTAAATGTCATTGCGTAAGAAATCGGTTGCAAAATACATTCAAAATCAAATAAAATTATTTTTCGGTCAATCAACTCAATATCTTTTGTAATTTCTCAGTGTTTGTATTTAATATTTGTGCAGTTTTCTTAACAGCAATGTTTTTAATTGTTGTTTCAAATTTAAAATAATTAAATTATAATTTTAAAAGAATTTAGACTCTGCTGAGCTTCTCTGAAAACAGCGTTTCACTTTTTTTGGATTGCCAGCATTATTCAAACCGATGATTCATATATGGCCAATGAAAGCTGATCTACTGAGAAAATTGGCTTAATTTTAATATGTCATCCTTTTATGATATCTTAATCAACAAATGCACCCCTTTGAAAAAGTTTAGGATCTTTCTGTTTTGGCTACATAATTTTCTAAGTTAATTATATCATCTCAGACAGTTATTAGGTGAATGCAGGATTTTGGGGTTTTTTTTAATGCTATTTTGTTTTATACCCGTTTCCAATCAGATAGATTATTAAAGGGCAGGATCAATGTTATAATTGTAATGCTTTTTACAAAATAAAACTAAAAACCTAAAATCCTAATTGCTCTTGATGGTGTTTAAATAACTATTAAACAAATACTAAGCACACACAAGCAGACCAATATTAAACGTAAATGATTATGTTTAAAATATTGGTCTGCTTGTGTATGCGTAGTATTTGTTTAATAGTTATGTAATGCTTTTTAATTATTAAATAAACAATATATTTGTTTATTTTCATATTAATTATTAAAGAATTTGTCTATTTTCATTTTAATTATTAAAGAATAAAAACATGTATAACCATAATAAGTGCAGCCCTACGCTATATTTTATTGACAAACAACATCCCACATGTGCTTGTCCTAGTTGAGTTAAGATCAGATCTGCTAACAATCCATAATGAACAATGATTTGATTTTTAAGGTATTGATATACCAGTCAGGCTTAGTATAGACAAGCATTCTCATCCTGTAGGATAAAGGAATCTTCAATTCTGTCAATATGTTGACAATTAATGGAGTCTAAAACTTCATTCTTATACCTTCTGGCATTCATGTTTCCTTTAGGAAGCAGGTACATTTCTATGCAAAAGCCTAATAAAATGCCGTTCCAAACACTATCAGGCTATATTCTCCATAAGTATCTACAGGTAGGCCTCGATTAGTGCAAATAATGGGTCTCACAAATTTTTCGCACTATTCAAAGTGTTAACTATATGTAAAATATGGTAATTGGTTCTTGCTTTGCGAGATTCCAGCCATTAGCCAACCTCACGATGAATAACCACAATATTGTTTAAGAAATATTTATTTTCATATTTTATATCATTGTTCATCATCTAAATTAATAACTAACCAGGAATTGCGTCTCATACCATCATCAAAACAACCGCCAAATCGAAATCAAATGAGCAAATTGAAAGTGGAAGTTGGGCGCCACTTTTATATTGCTCAATCACATCCATTTTTTGCTCTAGCGTAATCACTAACCTCTTCATTTTCGTTTCCTGTTTTATTGTCAAAAGTGTTCTTCCTTTTATCCATTGCTTTTATGTCACTCAATCACATCCATTTTTTGCTCTAGCATAATCACTAACCTCTTCTTTTTTCTCAATCATATCCATTTTTTGCTCTAGCATAATCACTAACCTCTTCTTTTTTTTGTTTCTTATTTTATCATCAAAAGCGTTCTTCCTTTTATCCATTTCGATATTTTTTAAAAGAGAAAATTCTTTACTATACTGTATGTATACGATAAAAAAGCTGAATAATAGTAATGTTAAATAGCTAATGGCAAAAAGCCCATCAAATAATAGTAATGTTAAATAGCTAATGGCAAAAAGCCCATCTTTCTGGCATTTCACCCCTTCAAAGCCAAGTGACTGTTCTTGGACTGCTCCTTAGATGTTAATGTTAAATAGCTAATGGCAAAAAGCCCATCTTTCTGGTGTTTCACTTTAAAGCCAAGTGTCTGTTCTTGGACTACTACTCGTCTGGTTTTTCTAACCGAAAATTAACATTAATTTGTTAATTGACATCATAAAAGGGATGGACCGAAAATTAACATTAATTTGTTAATTGACATCATAAAAGGGGATGGATTTGTTAGTAAGACTAGTCTATGCTTACAACTCGCATTAATCGAATATTTACTCACACTAACTGAAAAAAGAAATCACACTAATTGAATATCGCATTATTTGAACTCGCACTAATCGAGGCTTACCTGTATTTCTCAAATATTAGAGGGAAAATAATGTGTTCCTGATTCTCTCTAGATCAGAATATGCCTGGAGTCACATTGCAGAGCAAATCTGGATTCATCTGTAAAGAATGCAAACCTCCAGTGAATTTCAATCTAATTGACATGATATTTTGTCCATTTCAAAAGTTATTGAAAAATGATTAAAACTTTTTAAAATTTTATTCCAGATACCAGTTTTATCTTCTATTTATATTAATCATTCTATCAGAAAATACTACTAAATATTAACTGTTTTTTTCCATGAATTTTTAATGTAAATCAAACTTTATGAAACTTTTCCTAAGCTATTTTTCAATCTTTCTTTAGTTACTTGTTTTTATCCTAAAAGTATTTTGGACATTCTGTAATTCATTATTCATTTAATGAATGCACTTTCCTAACAACTCTCATTAGTAAATTAAACTTATATATTTCTCATTACTACTACAAGAGTCTAGTTTAATCAATGTTTTCTGAATGTAAAATAATCAGTTTTTATAGTAGTAATATTTTAAATTAGCTTTTAAAAATCTAATTTTATTATATTATATATTTTTCTAATTGATATGTCATAGCTGTATATAGTTTATTATTTAACAGTTGAAATATAATTCTACTATAAAATTAAAGATCATTATACATGTGTCTCTGACTTATGTAATAATTCCAACTTACAGAAAAAATGTACTGAGTGAAGCAAATAAAGCTGTGATGCAAAAATAAGAGAAACTGTGTGAAAATATGTTGTATTATTACATATTTTCATGCATTTTATAGGCTAACAAGCTGGTCCCAGACCACTTTTGAAAAACTGGAGGTGTGGGACTTAGAATTGAACCCAGATTCTGCAAGATGATATGTTATTACTATATCATGTGGCTATCCAGCTGATTTGTGCTTATTCCCACTATAGCCAAATTGCAGCTTTTTTATGTCTTTTATGCAGCTCCATACCATGAACAGTCAATAATTACGGTAGTATGAAGTAAACCTAAGCAAAACTTTAGGTTAATTTAAAAAAATAATATATTACTTCATTTATTTATTGTAAAAACTGGTATGCATCTACACAAAATAAATATATATGATAAACAGTTTTTGAAATCATTGGCTACGATTGTCTTGCAAAAAACTGTTTGTAGCTATCATTATTCCAAATACGCTGATTATGGCTCTAGAGCAGGGGTGTCCAACTTTTTGGCTTCCTTGGGCCACATTTGAAAAAAAAAAATTGTCTTGAGCCGCACATACAATATACTAATTCTAATGATAGTTGTTAAGCAAAAAAATTAATAAATAATATATAATATATGATATCCACCATGACAAATAAACAAAGATGTCATAGCATAATAATCTTTGACTTCTTTTTGTTCAGAATTTTTTTTTAAATCATTGAACAGATCAAGAAGTTTTAATCACTAAAATAAGAAATATTTTAGAAAATGGAAAAGAAATGTAGATAGGTATTTAAATAATAAAAATTTCTTTAACTTCATTAAGTACATAAGATAGATATTTTATTAGTAAAAACTCCATTTACTTCATTAAGTACATAAAAATCTCAATGTTTTAAGGAAGTTTGATTTTATATTGGGCTGCATTCATTACAGCCCTGCTCTAGAGTATTTTGGATTCTCCTATGTGGCTTGTTATGATATGAAATTTGGCCACCCAGATACTATTCTTTAATATAACTATTTTAATTGTTATGTCTTTGTGATACATTAGTACTAGGATGCACTCCACCATATGTATGTTTATATTATGTAGGATTTCATGGAACAGTTTACCTAGATAAGTTGAGGAATTTCTGTATAACAGTATAATAAATGAAATACTACACTCCAATCAAAGATTTAATAAATTCTTATAGAATAAATTGTTTAATATTGATTTATAATGATATTTTAATTATTTAATTTTATATTTTCAAATACAGGAAACTATAAAACAAAATTTACTTGTTTATCTTTATCCCCACAAAAATATCATATTAATTAGATTTTATTTAAAAAATTACACAATATTCTTTTAAATTAAATTTATTTTACAAAATGACATTATAAACAATAATAAAGTTACACATTATTCATAAACTGTGCACATTTTAAAATATGTCTATATTTACTAACATTATGAAACTGTAAGATGTTTTCTGTATAATATTTCAAATTATGTAAAAATTATTATGGAAAAAAAAAGAAAAAGTTATTACATAAGTAAATATACACAAATAATATAGTATAATATGAATATTTTAACAATAAAGAAATTATTTCATATCAAACTATATTATATTTGAATAAAAAAAATAGAATACATGAAATACATATTTTCTGAATTGAAAATTGTCAACAAACATCTTAACAACACCACTGAAAATAGGAAAAAAATCACAAACTTATAACAAGTTTTTACCATTTAATGGTAATATCTCAGATTATGAGCAAATATATTTTGGCTTTTTTTTTTCAAAATCAATCACCATACAATTTCAAATTTATGCTGGAAAATTTTTGTCACAGCAGTATTCTTCACATCAAATTGTTTAGAGTTTGAGAATATTATAATAAAATTGTTAGCATATAGAGAAAAATATTTTATTTATTGAAAAGCATATTTTAGTTTTCAGTTATACAGTAAAAATCATAAGCAAAATTAAAAACAATTTCCTTTTTCTTATAAATTTAGTCTCATATATTTCTTTTTGTATATAAGTTTAGAAAGATAAGTATTTAAATTTTAAATTTCTTTAGAATATATAATTCACCTATATTGTAATAGTTTCATAGTATAAAAATAAAATAGTTTATTTAATTGAATAATTAGTTTTAGAAGGATAATTGATTTTTAATAAAAACAGTTTGTTGAATAAATTGGTATACATCAATATAAAAATCTTTTCAATATTATAGTATCCATTTTATAATTAAAAAAAAAATTTGCCAAAAGTATATAACATTTTTTATTGACATACATAATATTGACAATCTTTAAAAAAAGTTTAAATAATTAATAATGTAATATTTAGGTAAAATAGTTTCAAAAAAAAATTATGGTTTGTTCCAAATATAAGCTGCAACTTTTTATAAATTCTCTCTCTATAAAATTGGATTGCAATATATAATTGCACCCTTAGAAACATATATAACTAATATGTACCTTGGACAATGATTTTAGTTTTTAGTCTATAATATAAGCAGAGTCTGCCAAAAGTATATAACAACATTTTTTATTGACATACATAATATTGACAATCTTTAAAAAAAGTTTAAATAATTAATAATGTAATATTTAGGTAAAATAGTTTCAAAAAAAAATTATGGTTTGTTCCAAATATAAGCTGCAACTTTTTATAAATTCTCTCTCTATAAAATTGGATTGCAATATATAATTGCACCCTTAGAAACATATACAGGGTGAACCAAAATGAACGCAACAGCAGCGAAAAAGTTAAAGTTAAAAATTATAAGCAGAGTAATTTAAAATGAATGATTTTCATAGTTTTATTATGAAATAATTGCTAAACTTACAATCATGTGTATGCAACAATTTTATAAAAATTTTCAAGTTTTGAAAATTCATTGAATGTAAAGTTCAGTATAGAATGCTATGTCTCATCAATCTAATATACTATTTCTTCTCAAATTCTCTCTGTTTGTTGTTAATATAATAGTAGTGATCCATTGCTGTAATTCATAAATATTATATAATATGGGTGGCACATATAGTATCATGTCTTTCACATGTTTCAGAGAAATAAGTAAAAGTAAGATTTTGAAAATTATCTTTTCACACTTAGCCTTCTAGATTTTATATATTCACAGAGAAAAATGTATAAACAATGCTATCTATTCTGCATAATATTCAAGAAATAAGGTAATGAATCAATAGTGTTACAATAATTATAAATAAGAATAAGCTGAAGAAAGGAAAAAAGATAATCAGAGTAATGCATACTGCACAATAAAAAGTTTACACATTGAGCATTTAGGAAATTTTTCTAATAATTAATTCTTATAAGTTTACTAATTACTTGATAACAAATATATAAGCATTTCCATTTTTTTTTTCCTCGTTTACTAATTACTTCATAACAAATATATAAGCATTTCCCTTTTTTTTTCCCTTCAAAAATTACTATATATATATATTTTTTTATATTTATTTCAGGGGTGGCCAAACTTCATGTCACTGTGAGCTACATAGGAGAATTCAAATACTTAAGAGCTGCATTTTCTTTCGCGTAATCTTAATAATGATTTAAAAAATTGTTTATTTCAGATGCATTTTCGTATAAATGCATACTATTATTTACAATAGATAAAAAAGTAATATATCTGTAATACGTTTAACTTAAATAAATATTTGCTTCATATTTACTATTGATTTTCATAGTATGGAGTCACATTGACGGTACCAAACAGCCACATGAAGTTCGCGAGATGCAGTTTGGCCATCTCTGATATATTTATTAACAAAAAATTAAATACCAAACCTGTGAGTTCTGGAAAAAAAATTGTAACTGACACTACTATTAAATATGAAAAATCAAATGTTCTGATATTTCTGGATTAAACTTAGTTAAGAATAAGTTTAATGAAAAGTTTTTTCTTTTTAAAGTAATATAAAGATGCAGCCTATTTTTAGATTACTGCAGTATATGAAACACTATAACTAGAACAACAAATGCACAATTTCTAAATAAATATTTTAAACAGAAATGATTTTATTTAAAAATTAAGCTTTGCAGATTTGCAATCAATGATTAAATATTATTATTATTATTATTATTATTATTATTTGTTGTTGTTTTTAGGATTTAGTTTTAAAAAAGAAATGTTTGTTTTACATTAAAGAAGCCAATTTTTAAATTTTAGTATAATGAAATAACAACAACAATACATTTTCAATTACTTCTAAATTGCATTCAACTCATTGTTTAACTAAAATAACAGGAATAAAAATGCTAATCTATTAGTTTTTTGTTATTATACTAACTAGTCATTACAAGTTAAATGAATAATTTCTTAAAAATGCTGCTTTTGACACTTATTCTCCTTTAGTCAATTCTTGGACCAACTTTAAAAGAAAATAAATACTGAAATTGAATATAGATACCTAATTGGAAAATTTAAAAAATTACAAGAAATATTCAAATAATAATATTTCTTATGTTAATGCTTTCTGAAGAGAATAATTTAAGAAATAAATGATTGATGTAATTTTTCTTTAAAAGTTTACATAATTTCTTTTAATTTTCCTCCATTATTTTTAAAAATACAACTAAACCTACAAAATATTTTGTAGGAATAGCTGCCTAAGTACAGTCACTAAATACATTGTTCAATACAATATCTAATTAATAACATTTACAGCATGTTGAATGGAGTTATATAAGACAAATGAGATTTTTTCCTTCTAGAATCTCATCTTGTACTTTGTCACTAGAAGTTGATATCTCTGCTTGTACTGACAATACCGAACATAGAAAAGTAATGATAGTGCTTCCAATAGCCAAATAAAATGCCCAACCTGTAAAATAATTTTATTTATTTAATTTTTATTTTTATGTAAAAATTATTTAATTCAAGACATTTTTGTTCATTTTATTATATAATTATTAAAAAATAATCTTTAACTAATTTTTTTATTATTTCACTATTACAACTAGAGTTATAATCTAGCTTAATTATTATATTTTTAAAAATATGTAGAATTATTAATCAGTTAAATCAAATTAATAATTAAAATTTTTGTTTAAGACACTTTAATAAATCTTTGACTATAGAAAATAATGATCATACCTTATTTAATCATATTAGTCATTTCATAAGATATATAGATTATTGTTAAAAAAATTATGCAAATTCATTTAATTTATACAAGGTATACCTAAAAGAGCAGACCAAATTTAAATCACAGATGCTACTCATCAAAAAAAAAGGGGGGGCAAAAAGTCCATATAAACATGGGTCTGGAAATGTTTCCTTTTTGATATAGTGCAGGATATAAAAGCATACAATTTAAATAAGCTTTTTAATCCATGATGGCTACAATAAATTATGGTTTGTAATTAATTGTATGCAATGAACTGTACATTAATCAAAACACTATGCAAGTAATTGAAACAGTCTGTGAATAGCTAGAACTAGGGATTGTTTCCCAGGATATCGGTTGATTTTGGCTGCAGGATTTATCCCAGGATTTCCCGGTCTGAATTACTAACTTCAATAATCAATACTACAGTCTTACACAATCTACACACATTTTATATATATATATATATATACACTCAGCCCTCGATTTACACAGTAGATACATTCCTGGAAAAATCGTGCAAACCGAAACCGTGTAAAACGAGATGCAGAATTCGTACAAAATAGAAGGATATGTTCAGTTAAACTGTAATCTGTGTAAATCAATCTAAAGAATATAATAAAAAGTCGAGGATATGTTCTTTATAACCATGTAAAATGGGAAGATACCATTCAAATCAAAGACTGTTCTACTGTAAAATTTTCCTATCTTGTTATTGTGATTGATAACCAAAATCAATTTCTGTAAAAATAATAAATTAAGGAAAATTAATGTCCCCATGAATCAGTTGATTTATTTAACATAAACAGATCTATGAATTGCTCCTTTCTTCCAATTTAGAAAATTCTTAAAACTAAAAATTACCCGCTCATATAAATGAGCGGAAATATAATCTTATAATACTTTATATAACGAAGATAAACACCTCCGAATTCGTGTAAAAAATCCATCGATGAGGGAATTGTAAATTGGCATCCATTATTATGTTACAGCGCCATCTGTCAATTTTGTCTTTTTAGAAGAACTACAATTACAATGTAATTTTTATTATTTAATTTTTAAATTATTAATAATAAAAAATAATTTTTACTGACGCAGACATCCAAAAATTTGACCTTTCTAAAGATACTCTATTTATATAAATCGGTACAGTAGTTCAACCGAAAAAGGGACATCCAGTCAGCCAGCCACGTTTGACAATTAATATATATGATAATTCGAGAGAATTACTGGACCCTCATAAAGAAATAGCATTATTTAGTTGCTTATAAGTGTATTATTTTATTAATATAAATAAAGCTTTTTCTTTAAGAGGGTCCAGTAATTTTCAGGAATTATTTTAAGAATTCCTAAATTAGAAGAAAGGAGCGATTTATAGATCTGTTCATGTGAAATAAAGTAATTGATTCTTAGGAACAACATAGAACCAAGTGACAAAATTCGGCTCTTTGGTACCTTTAATGTGTGACTCCATACCATGAAAATCAATGGTTAATATGGAGCAAATGCCTATTTAATTTTAAAAAAGTTATATATTTGTAATTTGTTCATTTATTATAAAATGTATTATGCATCTATACGAAATAAATGCATGTGATATATATGAAAACAATGGTTTCAAAAATTGTTTAAGATTACCCGAAACATTGATGCGACTCTCATTGACCCAGAAAGAAACTGATTGCGGATCTCAAGCATTTGAGATTCTCCTATATGGCTCGTAGTGACATGAAACTTGGCCATATTAATAATATTATACATTTGATTATATACTGTATATATATAATTAAATATATGTTATTATTAATTTATATATTTAATTATATATATACATACAGTACATATATATAATTAAAATTTTTTTAGGATAGTTTTTAAGTAGTTAAAATTTATAGATGATTTTAAAAATGCAAATAAACATATTTTAAAAATAGTTTTTGACAACCAGAAATAATGTCAGAAAATTTTCACATGTTATATCTTAAATGGAGCTTCAAATCAAAAAAACACATGACTAGACATTTTTATTCAGAATTTTATCCTATAAATTTTGGCACAACCTTTTTGAATCACCTTGTATATATAATTACAGGTAGGCCTCGATTAGTGCGAATAATGGGTTCCACGAATTCCTCGCACTATTCGAAGTATTAACTATATGTAAAATATGGTAATTGATTCTTGCTTTGTGAGATTCCGGCCATAAGCCAATCTCATGATGAATAACCATAATACTAACTGTTTAAGAAATATTTATTTTCATATTTTACATCGCTGCTCATCATCTAAATTAATAACTTACCAGGAATTGCGTCTCATACCATCATCAAACCAACCGCCAAATCGAAACCAAAAGAGCAAATCGAAAGCGAAAGTTGAACGTCGCTTTTATGTCGCTCAATCACATCCATTTTTTGCTCTAGCATAATCACTAACCTCTTCTTTTTTTTTCGTTTTCTGTTTTATCATCAAAAGTGTTCTTCCTTTCATCCCTTTCGATACTTTTTAAAAGAGAAAATTCTGTACTATACTGTATGTATACGATCACAAAGTCGAATAATAGTAATGTTAAAATAGCTAACGATAAAAAGTCCATCTTTCTGGTATTTCACCCCTTTAAAGCCAAGTACTGTTCTTGGACTGCTTCTCGTCCGGTTTTACTAACCGAAAATTAAAATTAATTTGTTAATTGACATCATAAAAGGGGAAGGGACATTTGTTAGTAAGCACTCGCATTAATCGAATATTTTCTCGCACTAACTGAAAAATGCTATCATTTTTATAAGTCGTACTAATCGAATATCGCATTATTCGAACTCGCACTAATCGAGACTCGCATTAATCGAATATTTGCTCGCACTAACTGAAAAATGCTATCATTTTTATAAGTCGCACTAATCGAATATCGCATTATTCGAACTCGCACTAATCGAGGCCTATCTGTATTTAAAAAGATGAAAAAATATATATAAAAAGATAATATATA